>JAUMHH010209104.1:0-12877 GCA_032359455.1 Chlamys rubida
TTACCTTTCACAAACATATAGATGCATGACAATCGATGTATACATATTTAAATGATATGGAAACGAAGTAAAAAAAATGAAATATATCAGCCGAGAGGTGACATGGACCAGACATATTTTAGATATTCCCTTCCGTAAGTTGGGTAATTATTACTGATTTTCCTTTTTTCGTTTGTTACTTTGTATAATGTGTAATTTTTTAACTTTTGCAAAATGCAGATGTTGTTCGAAGAGCATGTGAAACATGCGGAAATTATTAAATAATGTATTGCACTGGTCATGGTGATCAATGGTGGTACTATAACCAAAGCGTTTAAATCCCCTATGGTACTGATAATTAACAGAGAAAACTACATCCACTGGCCAATTCCATGTCAGAAAAAAATGTAAAGCAAGCTTTTCGTATTCAAACCTGAGCGAGAGAGTGTAAGTCTCGTTTGTCGTTACAAAGTGACATTTTGTTTCCTACACTGATAAAGATCAATTATGGTTTATTGTTTGACTGTTGTAAACATATCGTCCTTATATACCATCTGCTTAATGAGGGGACTTCAGGATTAAAACACTTTTATTTGCCATAAACATAAGACTTCATCAGTTGCCCATCTGACAATTTTTGCACCAAATCTTTTATTAAGTAATAGATTGAAGCAAAGAACAAAGCCTTAATTTTACATAGACAGTAACTCCACTTCGAAATTGTCATACCGACACGAAAGAGAAGGCAACTTGAGCCGAATCAGACATGAATGAAAACACAACAATTGTTGTACCAACATGAACAAGTGGGGATATTGAAAATACGTTCCATTGAACAAACTAATTGTGAACATAGGATAAATGACATTTATACATTGATTCAGTTCCTTTTCATAACAAATTGAGCTGTGAATATTGGATAAAGACTATTGTTTTACGTCGAATCAGCTCGGTTCCCCCACTAAATCAATTGTGAAGAAAGGTAACAAATTTACATAAGTGTCACGCCACTTGTTTTTGTTTCCTTTTCCGTTCTATAAAACATGTACTTCGATGTATTGTCAAACAAAATTTGAATAAAACAAAGTTTAAACCAAAGGATAAAGGATAATCGCACCATTAATTTAGTATTGTAACGTAACAAAACTGTAATTGTAAACATAGGACAAAAACGGTTTTTACATTGATTATGTTTTCTTGGGATAAAGATTTGTTTATTACATTTATTCAGTTCAGGTTAGTAGGACACCTAATTGTGAATAAAGGCTATTTTTTTAACATTATATAAGTTTTGTTGCATAACAGATCTTAATTGAAAAATGTGACAAATGCAGTTTTAACATTTATTCATTTATGTTACATAACAAAATTAATTGTAAACTTGTGATAAACGTTATTTTAACATTAAACAAGCCGTTGTTAACCGTACACCACCAACATCTATCATTATTATTTAGATAGATGTACAAGGTATCCCAGAACTGTTTTAATGTTGAATCATTCCTAGGTCGTAGGTTTTCTTATAGTTTCATTGTGTAAAATTAACAACACGCTACGTGACGTCACATTTTTTTTCAATGTCACCTTTGCATTATACCATCGTGTGTTCTGCCATGTTTTGTCCCGATCAGAGACGTCAAACCATGTGTTTAGTACAGAACTTCTGTAGTTTACTGTAAAAGAGTCAATTTTCGCCGTGTTATAATGCTCGCGCTTGTCGCCTTGGCGAAATAAGCTCGAAAATATCCATTCGTGAATATTTAATTATAGATAACATAGATCGTAGAATCATAAAGTATATATATTTTACAACTGTTGTCAGACCGAAAACTTCCACACCACGATAAGTTTAAACATCAAAACGCGAATATTTCCACTTTAAAACATTACTATAGTACTAGTTATGATATCTAACTGGTAAGAATTGATAATTATGTATATACAGTTCTTAAGTAAATTCTGATATATGTAAGACTTTCTTAAATAAACTCATCCCTATATATTGCTCTGTATATAAAGGGAAACATCAATTAAGAATCAAAATGAGAACACTTAAGACTTAGTTGGAGTACGCCTCATACTTATTTGAGTACAACCTGTGTGTGAGTATTTAATTAGAAAACGAACCAATAACATGACATCATTGTCAAAGTTCATGCTGAGCGATAGAAATTAATAGGATTTGTAACCAAGCAAACACTTTAATTCAATAACCGCGATAAGAGAGTAACACTTTACAAATAGGCCTCGGGACTTAATCATTATCACTGTCCAGCTGTAGGCTAGCTACCGGCTAATAACCGTTATCGGTGTAAACAACGATTACACGATAATGTTACGCCGCCTTGCTACCTTTACTTCCTCCTGTGTAATAGACGTTATTGTCATACTTTTATTTTCTTCTTTCGTTACAGTAATTTGTATTTTCTGTTGTGTAATGATATACTGTATGGTTCATCCTGATTCGTTAGAAATTTACAACTGATATCAATCTGTGATGTTTTTGCTTTATATTTTATGTTTGTAGTAATTTTGTATTCTGTTTTTTGTGTAGATTTTTCAAAAGTACTTTTGTAATTTTGTACCATTTTTGTTTGTGTTACTTAAGTGATGAATGTTTTAGCAAACTGTCTTTTAGTCCTGGTATACCAATGCTTTTGTTGACAAACTTAATTAAACTAAGCTGATGTTGTGATTATTTGACAGCAGTAGAAATACATGTTATGGTACCATAACACCATCAGCTAAAACATTTCGTTACTTATTTAATTAGAGCAGTTACGCTATATTTGGTTTTCTCACGCTCCTAGAATCAGTTTGTAGAGTTCATAAATTAGCAAAGCCAATCACAAACAGATCGATGATGTCACAACTGGTTACCCGACCAAATATCTACGTATTCTGTGTATTACACAGAGAAAATTAAATATATAACTCTTAAAGCGGAAAATGTGCCACCAAAAGTATTTACAAACACCTGCGCTACCAATGAATGTAACATGAATCTCCTGTATGGGGACACAATATGCAGGAAGGTTACTCAGCAGACCCAAACCTGACATACCTTTAAATCAAATGTTGGAAATAAAGACCATAAACATGAAAAAATACTCTACTGCGTGTTACATATTTCAACGATGTTTTATTTCATGACATGCAAATAGTTTAATACATCACTATATTACAGATATGTAGAAAGATATCTGCTCAGCAGAATATATATTTATTACACTCCTCGTGCAATTATTATGCATTAAAATAAAATTTCACAAACATGTAATCAATAGCTCCCGTATATAAGGTAGGTTTAGCTGTTGCTGGACCTATGTGCGTGTCCTCTAGTTATGTAACTATCACCGTATAATTTCCAGTTTAGCATGATGAGATAAAAATTAAATATTTAAATAGATACCGCGTCATAAATTTCACATGATGACATTCCGAAATACAAGTAAGAAGCGATACTGTAATCTAATCAGGTTTGTTGTCAAGCCATACTCTCTGGTTTTGTTTATTATGGGTGGAACACGTATAGTGTGTTCAGTGGTTCGCCGGAAAAAACTAACGAGGCGTAAAAACTTGCATAGCAAGTCAAAACCATCGAGAGATGTTCCGAACGTTACAGTTCGCCAACAAACAACAGAGCTCTGGCAAACTAGAACGACGCACCGAGAGATGTTCCGAAAGTTACAGTTGACCACCAATACAGAGAAGTCGATGCCATTTTCTGTGCTCTTACCTCAGGCCACAGATAATCCTTCCTTGTATACGCATGTACCTTGAATTTATTTAATATTTTTCATTTCTTTCCTGAAAGTACAGGAACTTTATAAAATGTGTTTAATTGGGAATCAAATCATTCTCCCTTTAACTAAATTGCTAGTTAGACTGGTAATTGTTTTAAAGCCATTCTATGTTGTGACACCACTGAGCATGAATTACTGGGTATATTATAGTTTGAATGGGTTATGTTGACAATATATAAAATATCTATTCATTTCAATTCATGATTTGTTTCTAAATAACAACACAGCTGTCTTGTAAAATTAAAGGAAACCATTAAGTCCGGTTCTTCAGCAATTTTTAGAACAAATTCATTTTTATTTTTCCTATGGTAGGCTATGTAAAATTAATTGTGATCGAAGGCCTAATGACATAGAAATGACGAAGGGGGACAACTGTGTTTGACGCGAATACAGCGTCACAAATCCTCTGTCAGCGTATTCGGTACGGCTCGATCTATCACTCGGTGTATCGATAGCCTGGAGACAGGTACGTTAAAATTTATGTTGTCAAAATATTGAACAGGGGATTAAACACGAGTAACTTCAGCTTATAAACACCTTATCCCTTCATAACTTACAATTAGCAATGAAAGCAGATAGTAAGTTTATATGTGTGTTACCAAAATCACATAATAAAAATATATTGTTTATTTTGATGAAAGAAAATTAAGGTCCAGCGAAAGATCTGTAATGTCAAACAAATTAAAATCTAGATTAAACTAAGTCGTCTATGCTATAATCTTTGCAACAGGATGTACATTTCGTTGGTGAAAATGTAGAAATTCAAAGAAAAATGGAAAAAGTATTCTCCCATGGATGTCCAAAGTACTAGGCTGCCAATAAGCTATTCCAATTTTTTTCTGGGAATGCCATAACGAAACTACAATAATATCTAAAATAAGTTTGCTGGATACTCAACTTACGACCTCCAAAATATAAGTAAATGTTGTTCGAGATGACTTTAAATTGGAAGTTAAGAAAATTTTGAAAGAATTCAAGAACGTTACCGCTTATTGTAAATAACCAAAATAATTCAAACTGTGAAGGTTTATAAGAAAAGTATAAGAGAAAGTCAGTAGAATTCGAAACAAATATCACATCATAAGTGGTAATGTTGTTTTGAACACGAACAGTAATTGAACACTTCTTTTGCACGCTTTTGAAAACGTCCGTTTCCGTTGCAAACCCTTTTGCTTGACAAAGAAATCAGACGTTTTCGAAATCTCCTTTTCTTGACAAAGGAAACACACGTTTTCAAAGCTTATTTGCTTGACAAAGGAAACACACGTTTTCAAAGCTTATTTGCTTGACAAAAGAAAGACGTTTTCGAATGCTCGCAAAATATGTTTTCTATTTCTGTTTGTGTTAAAAACAAAATTGGCATTTCTTATTTATAACAAACTTATGAATCTGATTCCTAATATTAAATGAGTTTTCTGTGAATTAAATGTTACAAACCAAGTTGATAAGATACTCTTTTCAAAATTATTTAAGGTATTACCTAAATTAGTTTTAGTTTATACCGTTGTATGAAAAACCTGTGTGCGAAGTGGCCAATGCACAAAGGTGCAGTTTTTTTCGGTATACTGAATAACCGAAAAACAATCACGGTTCCAATTTATGCTCAAAGGTGTTCACGTCTTATACCGTATAACCCAAATGTAGTCCGGTTATCCAAACGTAAGACAACAAGTACATAGTTTATCAATATTTATTTATTTCCTACTTCAGATTTACGACGTCATCACTTAAAGTTAATTTTTTATTTTGTTTTGTGTGGGTTTTTTTTTTTTTTAGGTTCTACGATATTATCTAAAAAAAAAAGTGTCCTAATTTTAGGGAAAGTCAGAATGAAATCATTTGAATTTCATAACAGGAAATGATTACTTTGATCACTAATCATCCTTTACAAAAAGGCGAGTAGCACAGCTATAGATATCGCCAATAGTATTGCCATATATTACGAACAAAAGCCGTCCGGGACGTAAGACTTTACTAAAACCTGTTTCGTCAAAATTAAGGATAAGATATACTCTGCGACATTTACTTTCTGTCGCCTCTTCAATAAATCAGGGAGACAAAATATCAGTTTTTATCAGCTATTGTTTTAACAGTCAAAACATAAAACCCTGTTTATCTCACCACTTCTTGTTTCCATGTAGAAATATTATTCCTTGACTACAATTAATTTGTTGAGAGCTATTTTATTATTATAATATGCACGTATCTGCCCTTTTTTACTCACGGAAACCGCTGCATTCCAAATTTAACAAAACAAATAGGTCATAGTCTTAAATACTTTGTATCTCATTCGGCCGTTGACTGTTTTTTACCTTTATTTGACAATCAGTTGCAATATCACAACGTTGCCCACGTGTGGACGGAATGGTCAGAGAACGAACTGACCAGGAGTTTTCGTGAGATATATCCCTAATGAAAACAAAACGGACTTGGTATTGCTATATCAGTAAATAGGATTTAGTGTTTCGTGGCATAACACCAGCCAGAAAAGGTGTCAAAATCACTTAATGCCGTACAGACTCGGCCTGAGGGGGGATTAAATCATTCCTGCTCGTTTGGAATATTTCCCGTCGGTTTTCTCCAGCGTAAGGGCCGTGCTTAGTGTGTGTTTGTTATCAAAAGAACTAGAGGGAAATTAAACCGAAAGATTTAAAATTCTTTTGGGATGCATCCATGCGTTAAGTGCCCTGGACAAGGAATTGTTGGTAGAATGTTCGCCTCCCTTTAATCACTTGTATTGGTTGAACCTGTCCGAAATTGGAAAAGGGAATTAGAATAATCTTTACAACAAACGAGGGAGTGTGTTATACCATCGCCTATCTGGATGACTGAACGTAACTGCCACTTTACCGGTAAACTGTTGGTGTTATTCAAGGCGATTACCGTGTGGCTTTTGTGTTTATATATTCATTATCGGCAACACGTGTTGAATAATCTCCCTTTGTTGACCCGGTGTTGAAGACAAGAGTACGATATTTTCATAGTCGGTGTAGCTATAAGACCCTGGTCCTGTCCTTGAATGGTGTCTTAATGGTATTTACAATGTTCATCAAAGAGTTCACGTCCGTGACTTTGAACTTGGTAGGTGGCATTTCAATTATTGCAAGGCATTTCAGACAATATCAAACAGCCTTCTTAACGCCATTTAATTTCGTTGCTGGATTTTATATATATAAACACGTGAGCATTAATACTCCTCTAAGACAAAGACAACTAAGCTTTCATTAACCCAACCACAGAAATACAAATCAATTTCTAAATTTAGTAATACATAATTACATGTATATTATATAAATTTATAAACAAAAGTCATCAGAAGGCGGCCGAGATAATCCGGCGATATGTCTTAATTCAATCTTTTATTGTAACATGCATTTACTAATTCTACCACCAAACATGCATGGACATACTTCTCACGGCATGTCCATATATTCGCACAAAACGGAATCGTTTCGGAATTCCGGATCTGGCGCCGGTCCGATCAAAATATTAGTGTTGTCCTTTCATAGAAGTCCTATCAACATGACGTAAGAACGGACAAGACCGATTGTTTGGCATGTGGAGTCGAAGGCTATATAAGTTAAGTCATTGTGGACGTCTTAAGATGTTATCAGATTCGGTTTTATCCTGAACTACCCGATCGTTATCAGGACAAATCACAGACGGAACTCGTAACGAGTGACAATAGAGTATACAGTACATGTTATACAACCCGTACATATCACAGTCAGTGTACTTATTGTATCATAGTGAAGATTTACCGACGACTAAGTATATGTCAGTTTGTAATTATGATACAATCGGCGCTAATGTTGCTCTCAGTGACGTTTTTCCGTGACACCTTGAGCTGGTAACACCTTCCTAACATACTTCAGAGTCGTAGGCTACTGCAATCGGGCATGATTTTTTTTATTGCATACCATTATATATAGTTTTCGAACACAATTCTATATTTAAATATATTGAGTATCATGACCATGGTCGATTGATATTTTATGAAGACGATATTTGTTTAGCGTGCCAAAAACTCTCGAGCATTTCTCTTTTCGGAATAACCTTTGATTCGTTGGTACAATCAGTCATATTGTGGACCGGGCTGAAGTGGTGTGGCGTATAGGTTACATATGTAAACTGTTTAATGTTAAAAAGGATTTGCCTAATCAACCTTAGCAGTAAAACTCCGTAGGTGCATCAAACCTCAGCATCAGAATGGCCATAAAGATAAGTTTTAGACGGAGGCAGATAAGAGGCTTTGCTACCTTTCAGCTTTCATAACAACGCTATACAAACCATGAAGGTTAATAGTTATAGCGAAAACAAATACGACCTCTAATCAATCAAAAAACGGCGATAGGGCTATGTGTTTACATACAGAAAACGGAACTGAACTCGTCACATATTTCGTAAGATATCTAATTGATTGTAATATTGATTACTTTCTTCACACAAAAAATGTGGAATACGCATTTCTGAACGTAACCAGAGGCTAAGAGATAAGAGAATTGAAGTGCGTTTCATGTTTTATATATAGAAAATGAAACTAGATATCTTATATTATACAGTTCCCCTAACCTAAGCTACAGACTTTTTCATTGTATTTTTATCGACGAAGATAAAGGTAGAACAGTTTGAATTCCATCGAGCATCTGTCTTGATATAGCAACATCTGTTTTCATGTGATATGGTGCACGTGAATTGCGCGGGAGACTTGCACTGCCAGTGGTGTGGAACGCTGTTCTCTGCTGAGAGACAGGGCGCGCTAATGGCGTTAACACCTGTGTGTATACAGACGTAGGGAGGGGGCGAATTCGTCGTTTGTATTTAGACATAATCTATTGTTATCTCAGTAAATAGGAATTTGGAAGAAAATTCTATTCGTAAAAAAGATATCGATACGCGCAATTTGGTAGAGTCTCATCATTGCTACATCAATTAAAACTTTAACTGATTGTAGAAAAGCACGTGTCACTCGGCATTAATTTGTTTCTTAACGAAAATCAAATATGATCACGAGACGTAAACAGCAAAAACGTCATGTTGTTTCGAAATGAAGGTTTCCATGGTAACCAAACGAATACAAAGCTATAAGAATTATTGTGGTCGGTCTGTGAATGATTCTAGGAAAGTAATAGTATTATTGCAACGGTGTTTCCTCCACTGGCTCTCATAGTAAGGTTCTTGTTGAAAATTTCAAGAGAACTAAAAAGGTACATCGTATCAGTTTCGCCGTGTTATCTAGTCTTTCCGGTAGAGTCCAAGAGAACATTAAAACGTGAGACGAAGCCGCTACCACCGCTCAGACAAGCAATATGACGTAGGACTAGGGTTACCGAACAATGGCCAACCCGGGCCAGAAACCACACACTATAATCACCATGGCATCTGTAGTCAAGATGTGGATTGTTTAACACTAGTTCCTCAGACAGATTCACAAAAAACTTTCCAGCGTTCCCAACATCCGCAGCCTTCTTCCATCATTTGGACGGTGTGAGGCATCTCGTTAAGGAGTAAACTTATCCTGATCCGCTCCTGCAAAACCTATTCCGCGTCTAGAAATGATCGTCAGAGCGCCGGTAGCGGCCAGAGTGAAGCGTTCCAGTATGACGGGAAAGCGCATTCACATCTGTAGTGAATCTGGTGGGGCAGGGCTCGGGTAACAACGAGGATACGGGCACGCGCACGTGTTTGGCACTTGGGATCGCGGGAGATATGGAATGGACATTAGTGTCACATTGTGATCGAGGGTGTACTGCACCTTCTACAGGCAATGAGGCATCACTTTGTGATCATATGTCTACTGCACATTATGAAGACTATAAAGTGTCGTATTGGGATCATGTGCCGGCTGTACTTTATAAAGAGCATTCACCAGGTCAGTGGATTGCCTCCCCGAAGAACAAAACTATGAGACGCGTTATGGCGCGGGAATTAGGATGGCGGGATAAATCAACATGCTTCACATTCATACGTACGGATATACATAGATTTATAAATATACAATAATATACGGACCTGTGTGTTGATTCTGATATCAAAGTCTACAGTAATATGAACATAAATGCAACGCAACCTTGGGACTTTATTAATTAATTGACTACTTATGTAAAGGTTTAAATAATATATGCATACAATTTCCATTTTATTCACTCGGTTGTGTTCGCATCGCTATTAAAACAAACGTAAAAACCCGATGGGTATCCGAGTCGTCTTCCCTTCAACACACTAAATGGGCGACGTTCGATTATCAGCGATTGTTCATTGATGTTTACGAAAACACAAGATATAACTTTTTCAATGTACCAGTTTTGTCAAGGAAGAAGTTTAAGTCAAAACAGATTTTTCTTAATATAATTCTTGAGAAAACGAAATTAGTTCCGGGTTCCAGCCGGATCCAGCCCGTCTTTTACAGCTACCCTTCATCAACACCGATATTTTTCACAGCCGCTTGCACGTGTGTTTTGCATACATCCAGTCGTACAGTTAATGCCGTCAACCCATAATTTGTTTTGGCAGCTTCTCGATGACAGCCAGATAGATTATGAAAGCTGATGCAAACAGATTGACCTTCTTCTGATACTACTAGATAAGAAGCACATTTTAGCCCCCAACTCCTATCACGATCTTGTGTACGGGGTAAGGGTTAGTGGTATTTCTGGATTTTACTAGTCCACACTCTTTCCCTTGAACTTCTCTGTGTAAATAAAGGTCTGCAAACACGTGCACCGTATGAAGTAAAGAGTTTATATTTGTTTATTTGACAGATCTGTACGAAACATCCCAATGATGTGTTCCCCTTCTTCACATTACATTACATTTTGAAACAAAACAAACTTTACTAATGACTTTGTCTATTTGTCTAAAATATATATTTATTTAATTAAGTAAAGATTCCTACTTTTAAATGTGTGATTTTATAAATATTTACATTACGTGGCGTCTTTAAATTTACCTTATCTGTAGAGCTGGTGTTTAATTAGCTAGGCAGGTGCACGCTATAATAAGGGAGTACCGTGCCGCGGTGTGTCCTATCTCTCTAATTAAGTACCAGAGAGTACTACACTAATCTCCGCTACTGAACTTCTGCACGGACCGGAGTCCGTATCCCACGTACAAATAATCACGGGAACCCTAATTTAGTACGCGCTACAGTCCGTTTTTACTTACAAATAATCACAAGCCTTCTAAACATAGGATAATTGAAAGGCGCAGTGGATAGCATTTCACAGCGTTGGTCGGGGTTCGATTCCACTATCGGACGTGAAAAGGATATTAGGTCACCTACACGACCACGTGGGTTTTTCTCTTGGTACTCCGGTTTCCTCCCACATTTAGACCCTCTATGCACTTTCCGGACCAACAAGTGTGATTAATACAAGATGGTAAAACTTGTTTCTCAATTGTTGTAAGATTAATAAAGTATAAGTACAAAGATTCAGAAGACGTATACAGGAGTAGGGGCCGGGGTCGGTTGACCTGCAGTGCTTGCCAAGAACAACTTTCCACGCCCCCATCTCTCTAGGTTGTATAACCATGTTGAGTTTTATTTTGACCAAATCCTCCAGACATGTTTGTTGCTTTAGTTAACACCACTTCCTGAAAAAATGGGAGATTTATTTTCTTAGACAGAAGTCGGTTTTCTGTAAGTTCCCTTAGTATGTTCGTCAGGTTATGTTATTGGTAGTCCCTACTAACGGTAAAGCACGTGTAAAACTGACCTCCTAACCTGTGTGTCGCACGTGTAATTATGATTGACTGTGACTTACCGTGCATTTGTACGTGATTACATAACACTTAAATTTCTGCTATCACTGGAACGTTACACGCAAATCAGCTTCACGTGGAAACAAAGGAAAGTGTACTCTATAGATCTTCATCGCATTGTTCTGACTAGCGACAATGTATAGGTCAAGGTCAAAGTGTGTTTGGTGCTAGCGAGTACGTAAGTGTCAAAATTCGTTATATACATATGTCATAGAAGTACGTGCATGCATGTTCAGAGATCTAGCATGTTACTCGGTACAGTCCGCGTACCCGACTACACATAGCGTGCTACTCGGTACAGTCCGCGTACCCGACTACACATGGTAGTAGTCCTTCCAAAACTGGGTGTTTGATAGTGGTGTGTTCAAATAGCGGAATTTCAATGTCAAGGGTCAATGTTTTCATTTTACTGATGATAAGGTGAAAATATTTTGGCGAAAATTGTGCAGACGTCTCGGTCGAGAATTATATGTACAGGAAGATGCTGTCAATACAAGGGTATACATCGCAGGTTGTTCCGGGAAATCAACTACGACTTCTAGTTTGGATTTCTTGATACATTATCAAGACAAATATACTGCCTTATATTTTCAAACCTACGCCTACGCAGAAAGATCGTCTGGTCATGTGTCACTGATCACACACGCTACAATCCGACATGAGAAATGTTGTGTACGGAATTGACAACATTCGTCATAGAAGGATAAAGAAAACGATGTTGGAGATTTGTTCAAAATCCCAAGAATGATGTGATGACGTTTCAAGTGTGGGAGAAATGACAAAAAGTTAATTCGAGCACAAAATCTGAATATGTTTCCTAATACCAAAAAATGGATATTCGTTATCTGTGAATCCCAAACGTTTCAAGATGATGACAAACAAAGTCATCTGACCTTCATGTAAACCACGTGACACTCATATAAAACTTTGCGATTTTGCATGTGACTTGATCAGATTAATGAAAAATCAATGACTTTATGAAAATGATAATTTAGTTTTTTCATCTGGCTTCGTTACCATTCTCCCAAGCTTTTCTCGGGCGTTACACGTAGCCCTCCTCGTTAAAAATCTCCCATGCTTTCTTCAAGCTTTATCCCTCCTCGTTACCATTCTCCCAATCTTTCCTCCAGCTTTCTCCCTCCTCGTCGTTACCATTCTCCCAGTCTTTTCTCAAGCTTTATCCCTCCTCGTTACCATTCTCCCAATCTTTCCTCAAGCTTTATCCCTCCTCGTTACCATTCTCCCAATCTTTTCTCAAGCTTTATCCCTCCTCGTTACCATTCTCCCAATCTTTCCTCCAGCTTTCTCCCTCCTCGTCGTTACCATTCTCC
>JAUMHH010209126.1:0-12873 GCA_032359455.1 Chlamys rubida
TCTGTCCTGTGTTACCCTACTTACTGTATCACAGTAGTGATCTGTCCTGTGTTACCCTACTTACTGTATCACAGTAGTGATCTGTCCTGTGTTACCCTACTTACTGTATCACAGTAGCGATCTGTCCTGTGTTACCCTACTTATAGTATCACAGTAGTGATCTGTCCTGTGTTACCCTACTTATAGTATCACAGTAGCGATCTGTCCTGTGTTACCCTACTTACTGTATCACAGTAGCGATCTGCCAGCCAGGAATTAGGACAACCTTGGTAGCAATAGTCTGTGAAAAAGATAAAAAGAAACTGATATTCATTAAGCAAATAATATTCTGTCTGAATTATGTATGATTGTACTTGTTTTTTAAAAAGCAAAATCAACTTTTGCAGAAAAATCATTTACTATAAGCAACAATATGATCTGAAGGCACCCAACTGTAAAAGTGTATGTCACATTCATGACACATAAGTACAATGTATTAAACATTCTATAATTGTACACATACACAAGTTAGAACAAATATATTAGGAGAAATGAATAGTCACCCACTTCAAGAACATGGTTTCATGAACATTCCTTAACTTTACGAAACTCCTGAACTCAAGAATTTCCATTGGAATGCATTATTGGTGTTAAGGAAATTCTCCTTAATTTCAGCAATGCTTTCCAATGTATAAACTTAACAAATTTCTTAAGTTTAGGAACTTTTGTAAAACTAATGCCAATTGAATAAGTATTCACACTGTTGACATATTTTCCTAAATGCATGTACTAGTGTACAGATTGTAGATTCAATGGTGGAACTAAAGAGGCTCTGTTGAAGCCCTAATCTACATACCTGCCCCAGCATCACCTTGCCACACGCCTCCCTGCCAGTGATTAGCTTGATTTACATGGTCACCTACAAAATACAGTCATTACAAGCATGATTAGCCTTACTTTGTAAAATAAACATTATCATATCAAATGAAGATATAGTTAATAAATGAAGTATGTATAGGTCTGTAAGGCTTGATTGCTCCCTTTGCCCTGTGGATGACAAATAAATATTGACAGTGACCTTCACACTGACCTTGGGATCCTGAAATACGAGCTCATCCATCATACTCTCATACTTGACCTTTGATGAAAATCTGTAAAGAACTGAAGTTTGAAGTAGAGTCATGACAATAACAATGGGAGAGGACAGGATGTGAAGTGACCAGACAAAACAGACATTGGTACTCTATGCCAATCACTGTATCCCCCCATAAAATGGCAGCGACAAAAAACAAACAAGAAAAATGACAAATGGTCCAGAAGAATCACAATCACAATAGATTATTCTACTGTAAGTTAAAATCTTTCTTTCAATGTAACAGTTTTTTGTTTATTTCCATGGTTACCTGTGCAGTCTCCACCATCCCATTCACATTCAGAGTTGTTACACGCCTTGTCACAGTAGCCATCTTTGATCCAAGTTGTCGGGCAGCCATCTTGACAGTTTGGAACAGGCCAAGTCAAATACACCTACAAGACAGTTGTATAAATTATCTTCATTAGTGAAGAAGGATTTGGTGTCAAATTCATTGGGGTGTTGTTATTTAGATAAGAATTGTTACAAAACATCAGAAAATATCTTTTCAACTGTGTTTTTGTAAAGATTAAACTTAGAAATTTGAAGTTTAATTCAAATTCTGAAAAAATCTTTCAAAATCTTCTGATATTGTTTCATCCTTTAACCTGTTGGAAGATTGGCTGATTCGACAGTAAAGAAAATTACTAACTACAGAATCGACTACCGATACAAATGGTTAGGGAGAGAATGAGTCTGTGACCATAATGACCTATGCTATAGGTGTAATTATGCCAAAAAAATCATACTGACCTTTGACCTATACTGAAAGTGTAACGATGTAGCAAAAGTCTCAATGACCTATGACCTCCACGAAAGGTGTTTACAATTATGCGAAATTCAAACTGATCTTTTGACCTATACTGACAATGTAACAATGTAGAGAATATCTTAGGACCTAGGATCGGTCGAAGACATCATTATGCAAACAATTCCATACTGTACTGAAAGTCAGTGTAACCTATGACCTCCACTAAAGCTGTAATTATGCAGAAAAATGTATACTGACCTTTTGACCCCCACTGAAGGTGTAGAAGTCATCAGGCCACACCTCTTTCCCAAACATGACATCATCATTAAGGTAGATGAAGCGTTTGGACAGTCCAGGTATCCGATGGACATGGGCCTCTATAGCTGGTGAGCTAAAGGTCGGCAGGTGAGTCTTATTAGGGAACAGATCCTGTCAAATAAACCAGTGGATTGTAATTAATCGGTATCAAAACAAAACATTCATAATGCTTAGTAATATTGTTTTCTGTTCAGAAGTGAGAATATATTTATATTTGTTTACATAGAACCAATTACTGTCATTGTCTGACAATAGGCCCATGCCTGGTAATAAGCCCATACATTTATGGGATCATTGCAGGATAAACATGGTAGAATTACTTACACACTTGTTCTTATTACTGTTAGGAGCAATAAGCCAGTGTTATATCCTTAAGCAGGTTCAGAATTGTGCATTTTGGAAAACTAACCTTAGCAGGGAGAATAGAAAGATAGTCGACTGCTTGACTGCAAGACAGCCATTAACAAAATGTTCCTGTCATTAAATACTGAGCAAAAGATTATCCGCATTTTAATGCACCTTATTTACACCCTCTCCTTAATGTTTGAAAGGTATGCATTAACACATTGCATAATTATTCCTTCTATATACAAAGGGAATATTAAAGCAAATGAAAATAGAAGTTTACCATAAAGTGACATATCTATGTGTACATGTATTATCTAACATGAATAAAACTTAAAGGAATTTTTTCATACAAATTTAGAAATATTATTTTTGAGAAAACTAATAGAGGAAAAAGGAAAACGCTCTGTCCATCCCTTACCTCATGTGTAACCACGGTGACTCTGGGATGTTCCATGTTGAGCCAATAGGGGATTTGTCCGTTAGTAATGATATAAATGTGTCGGACCCAAGGAGCAAATCTGTCAATGGATCGCAGTGAATATCTCAGTTCTTCGTTGTCCTCAAAGCGACTGGCAGATACATCCTCATTTCTCCGGAACTAAAATAAATGTGTATAATTGTAAAATTACTGCATTCACAGACCATCATATTAACTAGAACACTGACAGGTCAACAAGAGCTCGGCCATACTCATCATGGTCTATTTTCAGTAACAGTGACCTTGACCTCAGAAACTTTTCAAATCCTTATTGCACAGCTACATATCACAGTGTATCACCAGGTCAAATTTCAGAAAAGATTCGTCTTTTGGATTCTGAGATAATATCTGGAAACAAAAGTGTGGACGGATAGATGGACAGACAGATGAATGGACAATGTGATAATAATGCACTCATATCTCGGATGTGGGCCCTAAAAAGTCTTTCCAAAAATTATAATCTGAAAATTTATTAAACATTAACACTGCCAAAATGGTTGACATTAATGTTTATTGGAAAGGATACTGGTAATAATAACAATAATAATAATTTGAGGTTCTTATATACCACTTAATCACAACCTAGTTCATAGGTCGTCTCAAAGCAGTTACAAATTATTGTCCGTGGTTATACGGCCTTTGAAACCAGCCAACATCTTTCTCAACTCCCTGCGAGCATACAGCCGGTGCTGCCATTTTGGCACTCACAGCTAGCATTCAACAATTTTAGCACTGCCCAATCACATACTCATTTACAGCTGAGTAGACTGGAACAAGCGGTGTAAAGTATCTTGCTCAAAGATACAACATAGTACCGTGCCATGACTCGAACCCGCAACCCTTCGGTCACGAGCCCGGCGTCCTACCACTAGACTACCGTGCCTCCCAAACAAATGTGCGTGGTAAATCTATCAGTGTCAATGTTCTTACTTACATCTCTTAGGTCCCAGAACAGATTAGCAGCATTCAGTGTCGGCTCCTTGCCATCAAATGAAAAATTATTGGCCTAAAAGAAAAAGGTAAAGTTGATATCATCATACAGATCTGGAAGAAAGCTATTAATAGGATACATTCAAATGAATCTAAGTTCTTATTGACACAAGAAAAGAACAAGAAAGAAAACAAAATTATTTTACTGATGCAAGACAGTAATTAATGAATTCAGTAGAAATTGAAATGAACTTACAGCTAGGATTCTGTTGAAATCATCATGTTGTGGAACATACATCACCACCAGGCCTTCTTCACTGTGTAACTCCATCTAAAACAGCCAATCCAACCCTTTATTACCCACACAACACAATCAGCCAATCCAAACCCTGATTACAACACAATCAGCCAATCCAAACCCTGCTTACAACACAATCAGCCAATCCAAACCTTTATTACCCACACAACACAATCAGCAAATCCAAACCCTGCTTACAACACAATCAGCCAATCAAAACCACAATTACAACATAGTCAGCCAATCCAAACCTTAACCAGGATTTAAAGACAATAAGTCAATCAAAACCAAGACCTCACCACATAAGCCAATCCGAACCCTTATTACAACACAATCAGCCAATCAAAAACAGGATTATAACATGGTCTATAAGGGCCTCTTGTTTCAAACTTATAAATGTGGCCTTAAATTTCTTCTACACAAATTGTTCATCTTACATCTTGTTCAAAAAAATAATTGCTTGTCCTAGTTTAATTACATACCTTATTTTGGAATTAAAGAAAACTAACGAACAAACAACTGAATGGCTGTCTGTGGGCAGTGGCCCCTGTAATACATGTACAATATTTATCCAACAATAAGCCCATGCCTGGTAATAAGCCCATCCAAATATATTGCAGTTTAGGAGAAATGCAAACAAATTCCATTTCATTGTCCCGTTTTAAGCCAAACCTTTACTTTGAGTTGGAGATTATAGGCCAGCCCCCCTTGATTTAGTGCAGGATATATACGACAAGAGATTATATCTCTACTGTGTAGAACATAACACTAACTATACCGTTTACCTTGTCCACACCATTTTTGACATTGTTTGGCAGTTTATCCTTCAGCTCTTCCAGACTGTACTTAGATGGTATTCCTGCCATGATAATCACGTCTGACATCAGTATACTGTTGGGAACAGTCCAGTCTGTCGTCTGCAAATAAAGTAAAACATTGATATTATGCCCCTCGTTTCATTTGCCAACTCCATTCCCGCCAACATATGTCAAAGTCCACTTTTCCATTTTTCCTGACAATTTCTTGATTTATCCCCTCATTATATTGTCAAACCCTTTTATAATGACAACATTTGTCTGGATGGTGGCACTTTAACAAGGTTTTACTTTATTGGTGAAATTCAAGGAGTGATATTTTGTTGTTCATGATTCTTCATTTATTGACTGCAATTGGATTAGAAAGCAATATGCATAATAGAAATAAAATGTTCAATATTCAGCCTATTTGAGAGAGATCAACAAAGCTAAAAAGTACTCCAATATTCTGAAGTTAAATTATGTTACCTTACAGTTTAAGAGAAACACTGGAAAAAGAAGACAAGCTTAACATGCAGCCCCTTTTTTATTAATGAACCAAATTACAATTTCCTGCTTCTCACCATCACATGTAGTTCATTTACAACTACCTGGTAAGCCTTTACTGATTGACCAACTTACAATATATCCGTTACTACCACTGTCACATTTTTCTCATTTATAACCACAAACAGACCAACTTACAATGTATCCACTCCTAATTGTCACATTCAGTTCATTTACAACTAAGTCCTCGCTTTGGAGTGTTGACACTGAAATAGAAATAACTGTACCTGTAAAACTGTACCTAACACATAAAAGTCACCTCTGAATTTGGGTTTGAAAATAAGTTTTGCTTTAATTTCATGAAAATCTATTCTATGTTATCTTCCATTGATTTTCCGTCTTAATTTGTTTCTCAGTAATCATATTCAAAGCAATATATAGAGAATATTTCATATATCAAGAACTTAACCCTTTCACCACTGTAGACCATAATGGACTCATCCAGATCAATGCATGGTAGAGTCTACTAAAGTTACATAGGGGTGAAAGGGTTAGGAAAGGTGTCTCCATTGTGGCATTTTTGACAGATACAACGTTCTCACCTATTTCGCGGTTTATAAATTGTAAACTGTATACTAGGAAATGTTTGCAGCATTGTAATTTTTGCCTCCATAAGAGGGTAAATTTATCATTACAGCAAACGTTTGTAAACAACATACTAGACATAGTAATAGGATGTAACCCTTGAAGGGTGAACATTTTACTGGGTGAACATTTCTGGGTCTACAGTATATGTACCCTGTCTTGAGAAAAGATTTCTGGTTAATAAAAAGATAAAGTGGAACAGCAATGCTCCAGGTTGAGAAGTTTAATTAAATCCTAAATCATTAAATGGTAGAGAATTTTCAAGAATGGACAATTTAAAATCACTGCATTTTTATATTTATTTTAGAACTCCGACCACGATAATCCACAATGTAAAGACATACTGTTAAAGGTATCTGGAAAAGCAACAACACTGAAGTTCAATTTATCCTCAGTATTAGATGTCACAGGAAACAGCTTCTGGGCATGCTTGAATGTTGAGCATATCCTGGATAGTTCTTCCAGAGTCATCTCCTTCGGCAGTGGTGGTTCGAGAATGACCATGTTGGTCTTTAGGCAGTTTGTGAAGGTACATTTTTCTTCTCTGTAATACAATGATGTGAATCAGTTAAATTTAACTAAACAGAATATCCATATAATTAAAAACTGAAGATCCATTAAACTACAACTTATGGATATTTAAACTACCACTGATGGTCAATTTAACTAC
The DNA here is from genome assembly GCA_032359455.1 of Chlamys rubida. NCBI lineage: Eukaryota > Metazoa > Mollusca > Bivalvia > Pectinida > Pectinidae > Chlamys > Chlamys rubida. The sequence goes on from JAUMHH010209126.1 coordinate 6,851, forward strand.
AGCTGATGGTCAATTAAACTACAGCTGGTAGTCAATTAAACAATAAATGACTGTTAATTTAACAAATGATGGTCAATTAAACTACAACTGAATATCCATTTAATCAAAAACTTCGGATAAATTAAACTACAACATTAATCTACAGCTAGTAGTCAATTAAACTACAGCTGATAGCCAATTAAACTACAGCTGATGGCCAATTAAACTACAACTGAATATCCATTTAATTAAAAACTAAATATCAATTTAACAAGAATTGAAGATCAATTAAAATACAACTGACGATCAATTAAACTACAACTGATGATAAATTTAACTACAACTAAAGATCAATTAAACCGCAACTGAAGATCAATTAAATTCAAATAGCTTTTGACACCATTTATTGCCAAATGGCAAGTATATATACAGCCATCTATCAAAACGTGAACATGACAAGAGACTATTTGAACACATACTCTAGCATGCTATACACCAACCACCACCAAAAATACCTGTAGTTTCAGCAACAGACAATGACATACCATAATTGTTCATGTCATTTTAGATAACACATGTGATCATATCTCATATGTTTTACAAGAAAAGTAAAATGTATGATTATTTTCAAAAATCAATGAATTAAAAAAGAATAGAAAGAAACAAGTCTATTTTTAGTCCTACCCCTTCTCATTCTAAGAAATTTAATAAACAATGGCGATTTTTGGACACAAATATATGGGTCTTGTACACATGCTTTTCCTGTGGGATAAGATCCCTCTATATCTGTTAGTATTGGGACTTATAACCAACATTTTAAAAATGACTTTCAGGACTCGTCTGAAAATTTCCTATACAATGTAAGTTTCTGAATTCTGAATGTTTTGAACAGTTCCAGAATACAATGTTCTGTTACAACATAAAACCAGTTAACGTTTGAACAGTCCCAGAATACAATGTTCTGTTACAACATCAAACCAGTTAAAAGTTTGAACAGTCCCAGAATACAATGTTCTATTACAACATCAAACCAGTTAAAGTTGGAACAGTCCCAGAATGCAATGTTCTGTTACAACATAAAACCGGTTAAAGTACAGACTTTTGAACTGATTTTTTAATAACTTTGTGACAAATAAGCTATCTGTAAAATAATATTCTGGATTTCTACATATGATATTTTTTGTAACTACAACAATGCTTGAAAACACTTTTTATGAGTTACTTACATGTACAGGTAGATTATCAATACACCAGGTAAGCATATAAGACTTTTCCCACATTTTACCCAATTGCAAATTGACAAAATATTACCTGTTGTCTATATAATGTTGTGTACTGATAGGCATATCAAATTAATAAAAACAAAACAAAACACCATTCCATGCAATACCCATGACTCCACACACCATGGAAATACAACCCGCCACAAATTTGAACGAAATGTAGGGATTCAAAAGTGAGTAATAAAACATTTTTCTATATATTGTTCTAGTGTCTACAGTGAGAAAAGTTTGTTTTCCAGACACCTTCTCCTTGGAAATTAAACAAATTTAAAAGACAGCTTGTGTTTTATCATTCTGGAAAATGTTTCATTCTTTTATTAAAACCAGTGCCCATATTGAACCATACTGTCATTATTACTTATGAGACTTATATCTATAGCTACTTGAACAAGGTAAATATGTCGACATGTGCTTAAGCTGAATAATATAATATAATAATATTCCAACAAATTGTTAATATACTAAAGTGGAATTAGTATCGAAGCATTGTTATTTATTTACTTCAAATTAGAATAACTATACATGTATTATATTTTATATAAAAAATACTCCATTTGATTGTCTTAAATTTATGATAGATGCATTTTTATTACTGTTTTGAATGTGTTTCTAATTTCTAACTACACTCTGAACTTCAAAGAAAAAAAACTGACACTATATTTGGTCAAAATTCAACAACAAAAATGGTATTGGTCTCAGTACAGCTGGACGTTATGGTATTACATGTTAACTCGTACATTTTAAAGTCAACGTGTAATATATGTCTGAATACATTTTGTAATACCAAACATTATGCTGGCTTGTTTGATTTCATCACTTTTAGACATACAGTGAAGCAGAGGTACTACAAACACACTTTTAACAACATCTCAAACTCAAGCTTAAAATGAAGCCATGTATGCTCCTTCTGGCAAAACATTTTCTCCTGAACACCAAATTCTATCATAAATTTTGGCTTTAGCAAACAGATTTTCTAGGACAAACATGCTTAAAACCATGAAGCCAGGTAATACTATAAGTGGATATACCTTTATGCAACAAAAATACAAAACTTTAATTGATGAATTTTGCATAGTATATACTTACCCACTTTCAGTCTTTGCTGTTAATCTAATGTTAAAATTGTATTAAAATATTTATTTAAACTTTATTTATTTTACAACAATTATGAAAGAGGTTATATTAACTTACTTTAATCACTAGTGTTAGCCCGGATGTTAGGGCGCATGGGGTCTTAATGTGGGGGGAAACAGGAGTACCTAGAGAAAACCAACTTGGTCCGGTAGGTGACCCTATACCTATTCATGACTGATTAGGGAATCAAACTCTGGCCACCTTGGTGAAAGGCGAGTGTGTTATCCACAGTGCCACCCAACCACCCACAATTGTACCAAACTAATATAAGGTACTTCATCCTTTAAATACTGGATATCTTGAATACCCTGTTTATACTGGATATCTTGAATACCCTGTTTATACTGGATATCTTGAATACCCTGTTTATACTGGATATCTTGACTACCCCATTTACCTTAGATATCTTGGCCATCATTTCTGTCATTATGATTTAACTCTTATCGTATTCTACCAAAATTCCCTAAGTAGGATGAAGTTACCTTGTGATGTTTAGTTCCTCCTCCATGTCCAGTTTGACCTTGCGGAGCTGGTTGATGAGTTTGGGGTCAGATCCATTCACCCAGGTATAGACAACATCTATGGGCACTGGCAAGCACAACCTGGTAAAAATAATTCAACCAATTGATATCATCAGCATCAAAATATGCAAATTCAATATATAATCCTTAAAATTTTTATTTGTTCTTCAAATTCAGGTATCTGTTCAATAGATGGAACAGCCAACAGCCAGCATGTTCATAATGTATGTGTCCTGATTGTCACAGTTGCTTTATTTAGTTATGACATACAGAAAATTAAAAAAAGAAAATTTCAATCGTTGTCAAACTATAGCTACATTCTAGAATCTTAACATGAATATTGTTAATTAATTTTTAGTGTGAACATTCTCCAATATTGAAATAAACTCCTATTGTAAAACAGAATTTAAATTCTTAATTTTTAATGACATTATGAATAAAAAAAGTATTTAGAAAATTTTATTGAAAACAAGTAGGTAAGCAATCTTCACTTGTTCCCTCTTTCCTTCCATACCCCACTTCTCCAAAACCATTTGCTTTCCGACTGAAACACTCCTGGATCTGCCTGCAATAATCTTTACTTCGCTAATTATAAGCATGAAATGAAATACACTTAACCTTTCTCTGAAAGACTTTCCCCCCAAAATATTGCCTTCCGACTGACACACTCCTTGATCTGCCGGCAATAATCTTTATATTTAGTTCACTAATTATAAGCATGAAATATACTTTACCTTTCTCTAAAGGACTTTCCAGCCAAATTATCACTGTAGGAGTTGAAAACAGCTGCATACTTTTCTTCACTCCATTCCAAAACCGTCTTAAAATTTATAAATTAATCTTAATTACAAACTTATTCAGTTAAATGACACATCAATACTGAATAGTGTTGGTTTTACTATACTTTGTAATTTTCATGAGCAGTCCTTATGCAAGTGGTAGATTTTTTTTCTTTGAGTATGTCTTTTAAATAAGCTGATTGTTTTTTTAGACACAAGTTAATTAGCATATTTTCAACTTTTTTATGAAACTTTTTTTATGAAAATGACAGAGACCAAAATATTTGGTCACTTTAAACAGGTTCTGATTTTAACAGTCAATGATGTTAGTTATTAACATTATGAACATCATGTATGTATTGTAAGTTTATACACATATACCGGTACTTTGAAATGTAATAATTTATAAAGATTCAATAATAATGAGGAGAAGTTGACAGATTGCATTTTTTCGAATCTGGAAAAAATCATCTGCAGTGTTATTATCTAAAAGATGTGCATTTATTAAGTTGCCTTACAAGCCTCAGCTGTACAGAATTTTCCTTTAGCTCAGCGGTAGAGCATCGGGCTGGAGATCGAGTCAAGGGTCACGGGCTCGAGCCCCAGCGACGGCACTTATAGTCTTTATCACTATGCCTCCTCCTACTACAACTAGATGGCAGATAATTGAAATGACGGAAAAAAAGTCAAGCTTGTTTATTGCAGGTCACTTGAGTGTGTAAAGATTTCAACGTCATTAAAATTAATAATACAGCATTAACTTTTATACTCTTCCTTTTCCTTGAATGTCATTTCCAAGGAGTATTTTTGTATTTAAACCCTGAAAACGGTGATTTTTAAACATTTTCATTTATAGGTATAAGTACTGTAAAAGCAGGAGATTCCAAATGATACTACAATACATGTATATGCAGGTCATGGAGCTCGAGGTCATTTGCAGGTATACGTAGACCGGTGCAAATGCAAGTGACTTTGCAGGATTTAGATAACCAAACATGCATTCGTGACCTATGCCTTTTCCAACAATGTAGACTGGTATTATGGCAAATTATGCAGTCTCAAGTTTGATATTAGGATAACATATTATACAAAAATATAGATAGCAATATATGTTGGGTGATTCACCCAATCACCGTGATAATTTTGCGAGACTTCCTAGATAACTGTTAAATTGCTGGTTTCAAGGGGATAAAATGTGTAGTCCTTATGTTACCATGAAAACGGATCCCTCCTACCTAGGCTTCGCCCCAGGACGAAATGCAAATCCAATGTAGACACTTGTTTGTTGAGGCAGCCGGGCCTTCCTAATCTCATACCCTATCAGATCAAGTCACTCTGAACCCTATCCTGGATTACCCGTGTATCAATTCCAGTTCATGTATATGAGTACAAGGAAATATGTACCGTACTGTAGGCTTAAACTGATTGTATTTTCTTTCCACTCTTTAAATTGGAATTATTAAAAATTCATTGTAATTATCACACATTATTGTTTATGGTATTATGTGATAATTTCCTAAACAACTGTTTTTTAATTTTTATACTTATTTTATATTTCTAAAAGATCACTTCGTATTAAAAAATGTAACTATAAACTCAATGTATTTCTTGATCAACTCATATTTGATCTTTCAGTTGAACAAAAGTAAACAAGGGGGAGGGCAAGTTCGAGTACTCTCCCCTTCAAATATTTACCTCTCCAAAATGGAATGCAGATATTGTGACAAGAGCTATGGCACCAATGACAATAAGCAATCCATATCTGTGGGAAACAATGTCATAAGCTTGCTTTTGTAATGCTTTCTGAAAATTGCTCGGCATCTTGCTTTCAATGCATCATCTAGCCGCAGCCGACTGCTGCCATGGGCGCTACCATTACACGTGTGACTACTTCCTGTTAGGAAATATTACTTCCGGTTTTGGTTACTGAAAAAAATAGTAATATATCCATACAAGAGAAAGAAATAGCATTATTCAATATATCGCATATTATAATGTTGCTTTACGAACAATGATATATCGTTACTTCCTGTTAATAATTATAAGATTTTGTGTTATACGAAACTTTCTTGCTATATATTTTAGGAAATCAAGATGGCAGCCCTCAGGGAAGCACTTGCTCTTTTGACAAATCCAGCTCCTGTTTTCCAAGATCCCGAAGATAATGAAGATGGTATGCATATGGACATCTAGCAACCGTTTGTTTGTTACTGATCGAGTTTACAAATTGGAAGCTAGTTCTTTTAATATGTAAATGATACATTGTTGCTCCACATGTACATGTAACACACGTGTCTTTCAGGGAGGGGGGGGGGGGGGGGGGGGGT
>JAUMHH010209148.1:0-12872 GCA_032359455.1 Chlamys rubida
TCTGTAGGAATGTAACAGGTAAGGTATTGAGACTGTAGGAATGTAACAGGTAAGGTATTGAGACTGTAGGAATGTAACAGGTAAGTCGTTAAGTCTGTAGGAATGTAACAGGTAAGGTATTGAGACTGTAGGAATGTAACAGGTAAGGTATTGAGACTGTAGGAATGTAAAAGGTACGGTGTACACACAGAAATCTCTAGAAAATAAGTTGTCATACAGAAATCTGTTCAAATGTTATGGGTAAAAATGTTCTCAAAATGATCTCTACAAATGAAACAAATAATGAATTCATACAGATATTTCTTTGAATGTTACAGATAGCCCACAATTTTTACCTATATTTGTTTGTTTCCAGCTTGTTGCTGCGGTTCTGGGTGAACATAATAAAGAATCCAAATTTTGTATATGACATACAAAAACCAAGCATTGTGGATTCCTGTCTGTCCGTGGTAGCACAAACCTTCATGGACAGTTGCTCAACCTCCGAACACAGGCTCGGCAAGGTGAGTGGTCTTCATACCAGTAGTGTTCCTTGTTATGTAAAAATAAGACTGATGCTTTTTTTTCTGTAGGGTCATACAAAATTCTAGGACATCATGGTTATTAGTTTATAAAAACAAAAGTTCAAACCTACATTTCTTGATCTCAGAATATTGAAACCCAAACAAATTTAAAATTAACAAAAAAAGGTTATAAAAAAGATATATTTAAAGTGTATACATGTTTGAGTAATTGCCTCAGCATTCTTTATATTGAACACAAATAAAATACGGACACATATTTTATTTGTAATTTCAGGATTCCCCTTCCAACAAGCTCCTGTTTGCTAAAGATATTCCAAAGTACCGCAAGTGGGTGGAGAAGTACTTCAATGACATCCAGGCAATGCCTGCCGTCAGTGACCAGGACCTCAATGCCTACCTGGCCGACGTTTCTCGGGTACCTAGCCACTCTTAACTGTAACATATTAATGAGAGGAGCGTATCATAAGTGTGATAACCTCAACACAATAGTGATAACAAGTCTCATTTCACCGTTTATAATCAAACTCGTGTCTTGTAGTCAAGCTAGCATTGTTTATATTTTGAGTGGATGTTTTTACCTTTGACATAGTGTTATATCAGCGATGGTATTTTCTTTACAGATGAGCACGGGCCATTTCACCAAGGAAAATGCCTTGTATGAGCTGTACAACTATGTACAGAAGTACAACAATGAGGTAAGCTTGTACTTGTTTCTGACTGTTTGTTCAAAATAAAAAATAACTTTTCTATAAATACATTGCATAAAACATTTGATATAGCACCCTATCTAGCTAAAATAAGACACTCTAAAGTGCTTTACACTACATAGATATACAAATTATATAATCAATACAATTAGCATATACATTAAATAATACATTAATCAATACAATTTTGAGGAATTTGTCACAATATGATAAAGCCACCAGCACACTTCAATCCGGGGTCAACAAAAGTAATAAATATAAGCTTTTTAAAGTGATATAAGCTTTTTAAAGTGTTTCCTAATTGTCAAAATAAAAAAAGCATAATTTAAATTTTAAGTAGTAAGGTAAATATGGAAGTTGTATCATTGTACACAGTGAAACCTGGTCCTACTGACACCTGACTTTACCGACACCTGAAATTACAGACACCTGACTTTAATGATCAAGAAACCATTGATGTTACTTAAGTGTTATAGTGTACTCAATTGTTTGTTGTTTCCAATTCAGATTAATGAGAGTTTGGAGGCAGACGGTTTCGCCAATGCCCAACAACTTCCCGCCAAACTAGGTCATGTGATTACTGCGATGGAGGGACCGAGTCCGTACATGCGGGACTATGTATGACCAGGATCGGAGTCATGACCTTGTGTTCACCTTCACCTGATATTCACCAATGCCGTGTCTTTCATCTTTTTGGGAACAGTATCACATCCTGACTACTGGATTTGTTTGCAAAGCATCTTAACGTGTGTTGTACGACTGTGGACAGATCTGAGAACAGGTCGCGAGTAATTGCATCGGCAAATGAATTGTCGAGGTGTATATGTATATTTTGATTTTTACCGATGGGAAATGTTTATCATCATGTATTTAACTGTATGTATACATCACTATGTCATGTGATAGGTGTCTGTAACACCACTATGTGTAGATTAATATATAACATACATGTTTGTTCAATACGATTTTGTCTGTAAGCGTCTATGTCTTTGTCCTTCCATTAGAATTCATGTACATGACGGTCTATGCAGAAACTTTATTCAATAATTACCAAAGACTAAAATATGAAGCCGCTTTCTTTTGAAAGTGTGCTCCTACAGAATTATATGTATACAACATGGATAATCTACAAATAAATGAGAGAGAAATATTCATCTACAAAACTTAAACTTAGAAACATAATAGTGCTGATTTGTACTCAAACTGCTGATTGTATTCTACAAACTTTCACCTCGTAGATAGGGCATAATTGAGTTTCACTTACCAGTTTTGTGCACTTTCATGCACATTCATTACCAAATATTAATATACATTCATGAATATTCATACATGATAAATCACATATATATTCATTTTCATACATATTCATATGACCAAATATTAATTTAACATAAATTTGGACATAAATGAATATTCATAGATGATAAATCACTAATATATATCTTCATGTTCATATATACCAAATGATTATATAAGTTTGAACACATCATGAATATTCATACATGATCATTGCTAATAAATATTCATGCATATTTATGATTATGCAATAGTCACTCATTCATATTCGTTCATTAATATTCATACACAATGTCACCTGGTGATAATCATGCATAGATGTCTCGACTGTATAGCACATTATAAGAACAGGGGTGTTTTTTATCCTGTTGATTTCCAAAACAGATGTAAGATATCGTACCATGATTATGCCATATTATATACATAAACAGGAGGCTCATTGATAAGAAACCGTACAACTTGGTGCTTTTATTTATCCTTGTATTGCAGTTGTGTTTTGCTTGTATGCCTGTGAGCAATTTAAAATCAGATTCTTATGCTAATCATATCACCAACTTGTAAATGGGTATGTTATTCATATGATTGATACGTACAGCGTAGATGTACAAAAAATAATACTGTACCAGCAAGTACGGGAGAGGAAAAACTAGAACACGCCCAACAAATGCAATCATCTAAACCATTATAGGTTTCTCCTAATTTTAAAACTTTACTGGTTATGAAATGGCCATGACAACCAAGTTCGGTACAAAGTATGATATTTTTACAATGTCATCATGACAACCAAGCTTGGTGCAAAGTATGACATTCTGTTTCTCTAAACGACCCTGACCTCGGAGTCGTAAATGCAATTGTCACCCAATTTCTATCTCGCCTCTTGCTTCTCTCAGGTACTTATTTTGTATTACTACAATTATTACACCGTTTGTTAATTTGATATTTTTGTTCTTGTAGTATGACTATTGAATGTTATATGCGTATATAACTTCTATACACATTCTTTGCATGCTTGACATTTTAGCACATGGCCTGAAACAATAAGTGAGATGATAACTGCTACGGTGCAATGTTTGTCCATCTGCCAACTCGATCACCATTTTTACAATAAAGAACTTTGCCAAATATATTCAAGCTTAATACATGTCATCATCAGGATAATGGCATTCAGATTTATTTTTGTGAAGGGCATACCTTTAAAGAGGCATTGAAATTGAAGCAGAAATTGATATTTTTAGTAAAATGTTAAAAAAAAATCTTCTTGTCAAGTACAACGTTGTCAAGATATATTACATCTCATAGGTAAAAAGTCGAGGTATAAAACTTGTACACAGGTTTATGTTTGTCATTAGTTGACACCTGCATTTTATCCTCAGAAATAACTATCTTCAATGGATTAAATATATGTCAATCACTGAATAACAACCCCACAAAGAAAGTTTACACTGGTGTTGTTCGATTCTTGGCCTAGAATGGTCATTTCAGGTAGCAATCATGTGAAGATTAGCTTATAAATAACATTTCTGAGGTAAAATCATCTCCATAACTTAATATTCTGAGTCTTTGATTAACATTATTTCAACTAATGAGTGCCTCCTCGCAGTACTGTTAGTGCTGATTTTCCATATCAAACATGTACTTTGATTTGAACACTTAAGTTGGTTTCTTGGGACCATATTGATAAAAGAGCTAGGCCATGCCTAAATGCCAGACTTTTTCTTCACCTGGATAACTATCATTTTGATCTGAAGGGTTTGAAATACTCAATGAGTTGAATAAAACAGGTTCATTGGGCCTTTTGAAATAATCAATGAGTTGAGTAGAACAGGTTCATTGGGCCTCTTGTTTGTTTTAATCTATGTTAAGTCTGTTTCAAGATAATCAAACTTTTAACTAAGACCAATGATAATACTCTATACTACTCTATTTCTCTCTATCTATACCATTATCATTGAGGTTTGAAATATACCTAATTTACATCAAATGTATATACTAATATATATATGCTGTAACTGTACCCTAGTAAGAATATATGTTCTTATATATGCTATAATTAAGAATACTGTATTTGCCGTAATTAGCACCCATGGCATTTCAAACATTGGCTAAAAAGGGCTTTTTATTGTGATAAAAAAAACTTAGTTGTTAAAAAAGGGTTTGGATTAGGAGTTGTGTTGTGTTAGGAAACCTACCACTATATCTGTATCAGCAGTCTGATTACTGTCCATCTAGGTGTTAATAGTTAATTAATCAATGAAGGCCAGAATCAAGGTGAAGGTGGGGTTTTGAAGTGTTTATAATTAGAATTTTGCGCCAAAAAAGGAAGAGGGATAGGAATGTTAATACAGGGAGCCAGTTATAGCGAATACATTGCATGTCTTTGTAAAGTCTGTATAAGAACATCTGTTCTATTTCGGGTAAATTTTGAAATATTACTTGCTGATATGCAGAATCAAATATGTCATTATCACAATACGTATTTGTGTAAGGTGACTTTGTATATAAATTTCATGAAAAAGATCATTCTTGAATATGGCATAATAATTGATATAAACATTTGTTTCAAATATTATTGCATTATATCATTTTTCGATGGTGGAAAATCAATTAAGAAGAAGTGACATAATATATATATATCCAGGCAATATTTAGCATTGAATGCCTTTTTGTACAGGAGCTGAGGGATGAGTGTGGAGCGAGTTTTAAACATGTGGCTGGTAGTTGTTGATACACAATTTACATTTCTATTATTGTACATTTGCTATAATTATTTATCAATTTGTTTCAGAAAGTTCCTGTTTAAATATAATTGTTTTATATCTATATAGCCCGAATGTGTTCTTGTAAGTGTTAAATTGGTCAAATTGTATGTTGTTCGATGTTAAATCTTTCCTGTCTGCCTCAAATCATCACAATTCTTATGCACTCAAATCAATAAACAAGGTGCTTGCTGTTGAGTTCATTGGCGGATCCAGGAAAAGGGGACATTTTTTTTTTTTTCATTACAAAATTAATTGTAGTTAAGGGGTATGAGGTAGTCCCTTGGACCTCAAAGAGGTTTGATGGGGGCAGGGTTGAAATTCTGAAGTTGGGGCCCACTCTTTTTAGAAATCCTGGACCCGCCAGTGAAGTTGTCTGGGTGTAGAGACCACTTCATCTATGCTTATTGGTTAAAAGTCTGTTTTGTGTTTATGTTTTGATGTTTGATATTTGTATCACTCTCTGCAAACTTATGTGCCAAAAATATGATTATACTAATTGTAGTGTCTGTAGATCTTGTTTGTTATGTGAATTGAGTCATATCTGTATATCAACACTGATGTTAAGCTAGTATGTTATCTTAATGACCGTCAGATCATTACTATCTTATTTAATATTTGCTCATTTGTTTTTAATATTCTGTATAAGCTAAACAAGAATTCTTACAGAGAAAGAAGTCATACAAAAAGATTTTAGCAAAACCAAAAATATATTTAATTTTGTATTTTCATAATTTTAAGAAAAAAGTAAGTGATTTGTGTTGGGATTTTATTTTTACCCTGCTTTTTCAAAGCAATACTATTCCACTAGTGTAATGACAAACAAGGCATATTTAACTTTTGTTCCCTGAAGCTTCAGTAGAATTAATTTGAACTATCTTTTAAAACTATATGATGTAATAGGTAGTTCCCAGTATATAGCCATTACCTCGAGGAGTTCAAACATTATTAGTCACAAAAACATTAGCAACAGTAGCACTTATTCTCTCACCAGAATGCCAAACAACACATTAGGTTTTTTTCTACATCAGGCAAATATTCAACTGAAAAAGGGGTCCATGCAACCTATGGTATACACACAGAAATCAACTACCATATTGTATGTATTCCTTTCATTGTGATGACAGGAGTGAGCAAACAGAAATCAACCGTTGTTATTTGGAGATGCTCATGGGGCAAGGCTGTGATAATTCTTTTTCGACTATTTTTAGTTCCTGCCTGTAAGTAATCTTGTTTACCTGGGTAGTTGAATTTAGCTCGTAACCTTTTGGACTGTATTTAGAACCTCTTACCTTTGGGAGTCCAATCTATTATTTTCTTCAGGATTGAGTATATTTACATGAAAAATTCATTTCATTTAATCATGATTAGCTGGAATTATTTTATTTTATAATTGTCAAAACATTTTAAAGACAAAACATTTTAAAGACACCGTTTGTTTTAAAAGCATCGTTTCCATTTTTTACATTTTTACCTTTTTTGCTATCATTTATGTTTACTCTAGTGTCCACTGCAATAGCTAGCTATTGGACGTCCAATAGATAGAAAGTAACTAATTGAAAAGTGACTGATTACTGTTAATAACCTCGTAATATCTGTTTAATTGTGGTGAAAGACTGTGATCATTGAGTTGCAACAGCTGTTGACATGTCAACAGTGACTGTCGTCATGTCGTCGCAACATTGTTGACGTGTCAATGGACGGTCATCATATAGCCTCAACACACGTTGACGCGTCGACAGTGGCAGACAGCTATCTTATTCAGTTTACCTGTAGACAGGACAGCACGAGCGAGCAAAATCACTCTACCAAAAGCTGTTGTATGCCTTTGTCATTACCTTAATTGTCAATCAAATTTTTTAATTTTATTTTCAAAGATGATAACAATCAAACGTTTTGCTAGTGATTTTGATGGGTTATATAGGGTACTGTGTGTGAGTTGTTAGCCAAGCCTTTCAGTCCTTCACTTTTTGTATGTTTTACGTCAGTGTCATGCGACAACTTAGTCACCCATGTCACATGACTTTATTCATCTTTTTGTACTGGGTGAGATGATCATATGTGACTTTTATAATCCCAGGACCAAGTCATCAGACTGTCATCACCATGACGTCATGATCACCTGAACATTTTAAATCACAAATGTATGTAACATAATGTACCGGTACGTGGATTTAAAAGAGCATAATAACCGATAAGCACACGTAACGGTTTGACAATCACATGATCATGCAATATTTTCAATATCATTTGGTCATGTGACTGTGTCAGATGCTTGATGACCATTGTGATGTGATCTGACCACTACTGACCACTACTGACCACGGGTTAGTACCTAGCCATTATGACACTTTCTCTAGATGCCTTCATTACCTGTTTATTCGTGTACATGTACGTTTCAGTAATTTGCATACTATATGATACTAGTAGAAAACCAAGTGTACTTGACAAGAAAATTAAAAGAAATATGATTTTCCTATATAACACAATATGTTGTCTTTCTTTTTGTTATTAGGTCACATGAGACAAAGTCTTAGGTGACCTGCTTCGATGGCATTTTGTCTATGGATTGGCGTCTCGTCTGTCAGTCTTGACTTCTGTTAAAAACTACTGCACCAATTTACCAGTTAGTTCCCTTTGTGAATTATGTAGTTTCATACCTCAAGGGGACTGAAGGGTTAGGTCCAAAAGTATCAAATTGGCTCAAAACTTTTCTTTTATCCAGAAATTCTAGAAAGAACTTAGTTTGCAGTTCGTAGTAATTAACACTTCGTTGGAATTATAGGGAAATGAAGACACTGACCCATCCTTTTAAAGAGTGGGCCCGATTTGGTAAAACTTTAAAGAAGATACCTAATGGGACTGCATCACTCACTTGGTATTGAATTACAAGAAAAAGGTAACATATGTTTAAAGGGACTTATTAAATCTACAGACCGAATATCATACCCTATGACTCCTGGACATTCAAAAGAACTTTTAAAAGATTTTAACAGAATTGATCCCTGTGGCCTTGAACAAACTAGTAGCCCGTCATCCCTGCATGCTACTGACCAAATATCACTCTGTTCTCTTTTGGTTATTGAAAAGATGGCATCATTCGTTTAAACAAACATGGTAGCTCATCATATCAGCGTGCCGCTGAACAAATATCACTATATATGCCTCTTAGTTATTCGTGACTTGAGATTCCCATTCACCAAAGATTACAGTAATAGGTCACATGTTATAGGTAAAGCTCGGATCATTGAAATTGAAGGAATCCAGGCAAAATATTTTTATAACAGATGACTTAACAGCTAAAGCCGTTAAAGCAAGGCCAGACAAGCAAAGAACATCTACTCATACTGGACAAACGACGGACTTCTATAAAGTTGCACAGGACTCTGCCCAAAATCCTCGTCAAGACAATGACATATCAGACCTTGTACCAGAGGTCTCCTGAGTGACTGATATGAATCGACATGAATCCCTATTGGTCTTTGTGTAACTGCAAACATTTATAACCGTAAGGATCAATTTACTGCTGTTGTAATATAACGTGTTTCGTTGGATAAGTCCGTGGAACCCGGGATTTTATTCTTTGTATGCATTGATCTGTTCATAATTTACAAATAATTTGAAATTAGGGTCGCACATTCTGTAAAAATATAAATTTATTTGTGAAAACAGCATACAAAAATACCTAAAGACAAAGAAAAAACCCAAAACTTAATCAACAACCTATATAAATAATATATCTGCTACGTTGCTGGTATCGCGACCTCGGGCAACACCAGTCGACGCATCTTAAAAAGTATGTTGCATTTGTTTCACATGGCAACCTCTGAAATATGCACACATCAAACTGATTTTCATTTAAGAAAGGGGGAGGGGCGTAACAAAAGCGTTTCCATACAAAAGTATACATAAGGTATACATTTGGTAATACAAAGATAGATAATTGCGAACTTGATAAAAGCAAATCCCGCAGTTACAAAGAGTTGTTCACCTGACATGAATCCCTATTGGTCTGTCTATGTAACTGTATACAAGTATCAGGTCCTGTTTTGTTGGATATTGGCGGGATTCAAGTCATGTGAATTCCGTGGAACCTGGGGTTTTATGTATGTTTGCATTGGTCTGTTTTTGCGTTACCCATAATTGGAAATAAAGATCTAGGTTTGTCAACAGAAACAAATGTCCAAGGCAACAACATGACAATAATAATTGAAACCAACAGCGACAAAAACATTTGTTAAACAACGTTACCAAAACCGAACAAAAAATAAGCAAATAAATATACAAAATAAAAAGAAGGCCATCAGTTATCAGCATAATTTACTAAGAGGGGGGGTCAAAATAGGTTCCTCGCCTAAGTCAGCATTAGGCAATGAAATTTGTCAGAGTGCGAACTTGACAAAATTAAATCCCACGGTTACATAGAGATGACTACCTGCCATTAGGGATTATGCGTTGTACAACAGCATACAGGTATCAGGTGTTGGTAATTGGCGGGATTCAAGTCATGTGAAATCCATGAAACTCAGTGTTATAGTTTTGTCTACATGGTTCAAATTTTAATTGATCATACTTGGAAATAAAGATATAGGTTAATCTACAGCAACAACTGTTGAAACAGTGGAACCTGTGAAAACTTAGTGAAAACAGCAAAACAAGGACAGAGAAAACATCCAGAGTTAACAACGGCAAAAACATCAAAACAATCAAAAAAATCAAGTTTTTGTTATATTGTTGGTACGACCACGTCAGACAAAACCAGTCAAATAATCTTTTTCAAAAGTATTTATTACTTGTGCTTGTTTCTAATGGGAAACCTCTTATCTATAACTCACAAATAGACATATCAATCTATAAAATGAAGCATGCGAGCTTACAAACATCAATATGCTTTACGGTTTGGGGAGAGGGCGTCACAAATTCCTTTCCATATAAGAGTATACATTGTGTAATAAAAATGAGCAGATTACAAATTTAGAAACAAAAATCCGACAAGAATCCCTATTGGTTTTCATTTGACTGCATACAGACACTGTGTCTTGGTGTGTTAGATATTGGCGGGATTCAAGTCAGGTGAACTCCATGGAACCTGGTGCATGATTTTTGTTTGCATTGTTCTGCTTCTAATGAACCATACATGGAAATGAGAATTCAAGTTTGTCAACAGCAGCAACTAAAAACGAATAAAAAATGAGGGTAAAAATGAAAACAACGTGAACAACCAACACAGCAAGATAAACAATATAGTGTTTTTGTTAACTTGGCTATGTGCTACAATGAAAAACTAAGACAACACCAAATATTGCATCTTACAATAACTTTATTTATCATGTAGTACAAGGATATATCTTCAATATCGTAACCTTGAATAAAGTATTTGAACTATTAACAAAGGTCAATCTGATTCATCTTTTTTTTACAGAAGTACACATCATATGTGTCGTAACGTGTCATGTAAGCTATTGGTGGGATTTAAGTCATGTGAACTACACGGCACCTGTTTATTTCTTTTTGTTTGCACTGACCTCTTTTTTATTTGCCCTTGCCTGGAAACGAAGATTTAGGTTCGTCAGTAGCGAACACTGAAGTCAACAACTACTAACAATAACAATCGAACAAACAATGAAACATTGATGAAAGGAAAAAACACAAATAACAAAAAACAAAAACAAAAAAATCATAAAATCATAAAATCATAAAATTGTGAATAATGATGCCAATAACCATCAAATCTCAATTAGCAATGCATTGCGTTATTCAGCAAAGTTATTTCTTTTATTTTTGTTACAAAGGCATCAGACGACTTAGTCAAAATATCTTTTAAATTATTGTTGTTTTTTCTTATATTTCTTATTTAATTTTGGAAACCATTTGTCTGTGACGTTGGAATTGGCGTCGTAAACATTAAAATGAAGTACCGGTATGTCAACTAACAGACATCAATATGATTCTCGTTTTCGAAAAATAAGCCGATTCTGAAATGGACAGCAACGAATCCCATGGTTACAAAGAGCTGCTCAGCTGACATGAATCACTAATGGTCTTTGTGTAACTGTACAAAGGTATGTTGTCGCTCTCCTTTGGATATTGACGGGATTCAAGTCGTGTGAATTCCATGGAACCTGGTATTTAATTTTTGTTTACATTATCCTGTTTTTAATTAACCATACTTGGAAATGAAATATGGGTTTGTCAACAGCAACGCTATCAAGAAAGACATGAGTATAAGAATAAAAACAACGAAAATATTTATGAAAACAACAAAAGTTCAGAAAACAGCGAGTATGAAAACAACGTCAACAACCGTTATACAACGAAATAAACAACATAGTTTTTATCTTTTTGACCTATGTTACATGAATATTCTTGCTCTATGACCTTCAAATTGACATAGTGTACTTGAACTAAAGAACCAATACCAATGGTCAATCTGATTAATTCTTTCTTGAAAAAGTAGACATCAGGTAAACAATGGCAGATTGCAAACTAAAGATAAATCCCAACGTTACAAAGAGCTGCTCACCTGACATGAATCCCTATTGTACTATGTGTAACTGCATACATGCATCATGTTGTATTCCGCTGGATATTGGCGGGATTTAAGTCATGTGAACTCCGTGGAACCCGAGGTTTTATTTTTGTTTGCATGGAGATGGTGTTCAATTTACAAGATTTAGAAATGAAGATCCAGGTTTAGAAACAACTGTCAACAGCAACAAGGGTCGTCATTAACTGCCGACAACAAATGGAACAAAAAAGGACAACTGTACAACTTTTATGAACACAATAAAAACAAACATAAAACAAACAAATTGATGGAGAGTGAAAACAACTGCAACAATAATTGAAATTATATAAACATTTTGTCCACCAAAAGGTTTGTTCTATGTTTCTGGAACAGCGGCATACGACAGCACCAGTCAAAGAATCGTTAAAGATGTATTGCCTTTTCTCATATTTCTTATTTAATACACGGAATTCCCTTATCTCTAACCTCGAAATTGACAAATTAATATTCAAAATGGAACACGTCCTCTAACAAACGACAAGATTTTCGCTTTGGAAAGGGTCTTCACAAAATCATTTCCTTGCAAAAGTACACATTTAATCATTAACACTGATAGTTTGCGAACTTGACAAAAAGTATTCCCGTAGTTACAAAGAACTGCTCATCTGACATGAATCCCTATTGTGCTTTGTGTAACTGCATTCACGTTTCATGTCCTTGTGTGTTTGATATTGGCGGGATTCAAGTCATGTGAATTCCGTGGAACCAGGTATTTGAATTTTGTTTTCATTTTTCTGATAACCCTACTTGGAAAATATAAAAACTGGGTATTTTAGTTTTGTTAGAGTTTTTTAAGTTTAATAAACCGCGCTTGAAAATGAAGATCTAGCTGTCATCATGCACGAAGTGAAAATGTTATTTAAAACAACATTTATGAAAACAAAAACTAAATTCAACAGCACGTATGAAAACAACGTCAACAACCAATAAAACATAACATATTATTTGCTATTCCGTCTTTGCGTATTGCAGAGTTATCTTCTCTTGTGAGCAGGTATTGATTGTTACGTCATTGGTTTGT
>JAUMHH010209159.1:0-12871 GCA_032359455.1 Chlamys rubida
TGTTAACCCCCCCCCCCCCCCCCTCACTCTCTCTCTCTCCAACCACTGCTATATTCCACAAGACTTAAATTTTTCCTATCAGTGATTCCACGTTCTACCTCCCACACTCATTTATTAGTGACTAGAAAAACCATGTCAAAACTAATGTTTCCACTGCCTTAGCTATTAAACTGTATTTTTCTTCATTGACAATTTAAACTTTACTAGGGGAAGCATGAAAGATCTGCCATATTATATCTGAAATGAGTTTACATTTCATATACAATGTAGGTACATATTACCAATTAATTCTAAAACTGAAATTTAGCTTCACATTCAATTCACTGAGACATCGATCATTTGGTGACATTTAATTGTTTCCATTTGCTATTGTAATCAAAAATGATTTTGACCAACCAGAACCAGCTAAAACACATGTACACATGTATGTTGATGGGGTTATATTATGTGCCGCTGTTCATGCAGTATTGGTAAATAGACAAGATATCAAATATTCTTCAATACTTAAAAACTAAAACCAACCAAAAAATCATTAATAACATACTTTCATTGTGGCTTTAATTAATTAATATAAGCTGTTATTAACAGGAAGCCAGCGCCATTTAATTTTAAGCCTATATATCAAATATTTCTACTTTTCCATAAATTAAAGACACCATTTGAATAACAGATAAAGTTAAAAAAATATTTGATTAAGCAGAAATATGATTCCATTCAAGTCATAAAAAAGAAACATAATTAACAAGGTGTTATAAAATAAGATGAATACTTTTGATTAATGAGGTTCCAGGGGAATATTAAAGCCTATTTAAAGAATCCTGACTTGTGTTTACTTCAATAAATATCAAACGGATGAGAAATCTAAAACTGAAATTACCTATGATCAGCCACAATGAAAACAAGGTTGTAGCGGGTTGAATTAAATTTTTTTAAAACGCCATTCAGTTGGGCTAGTATTTTCCAATTTTACTAGTTCCTGTTCAAATTCCACTAACCCCATATTATTCAATGCAACATGATAAGTAACAATAAATTTCGACAGGTCAATTGGCATGGGCTTGCAGTTTTTTGGACCACTTGATCTCTGCTGGAGGTTTTACTGGTCTGACAATCGGGCTACTCTTATTGATGAGCCCTGTTGTAGATCATAAACAAACATCGATCAGAAAAGAATATGAATGTGAAATTAAATCTAAAGCTGGAATTATTCATGATCAGCCACAATGAAAGCCAGTTTGTAGATAATGAACACACATCAATCGGAAAAGACAGCAGCATTATTTCAAAGTGTTTTGTACATGCTGCAGATCTAGAAAATGCTTTGCTTCTCAAAATTCTTCAACATCTTCCTCGTTACATGTGAACAAGAGGCCAGGAATTTGTCCGATCTTTACATCTGTTCCATTCCTGCTGTATTTTGACTTAACGAAGCTGAATTGTACAGAACCCACAGACACTGACGACATGCCATTCTTTCCCTGGTAAGTGTCAAGTCCCTCCGAACTGATGAGTTTAACAACCAGAATGTGTTTTTTGCCCTTGGGTATTTCAATGGGGATCTCCAACAGGACGGGATATGTGTGTTGACTTTCACTTGTCTTTAGTGAAGTACGACGCGTCACAATCTCCTTCTCAGTATTGTCATACACTGAACAGGTGACATCGTACACACCTTCACCAATATAAGATCCGTAAACCAGTACACCATTTAACTGTATTGTTCTGTTACATGTGAAAGCGACAGCATCGGGCTCCCCGCCACAGTACCAAGACCCATCCTCGTACACCGTACGATACCTCATACAGGTCTGTATCGGACGTGTGTCCGAGTCACTATGGAATGAATCACTGCCTGAAGAAATGTTATTTGCAAATCTGTTACGTGTGACAAAAGTTTCAACCTTTGATCCAGTCTTATAAAAGAATTTGAACAACTCGACTTTTTCCGTATCGTTTAAGATTTCCATGTCAGCAACTATGTCAGTGAAGTATTTCTCTCCTAAGAGAGGGAATCTGATCTGGTACAGGAGAGGTCCAAGGGCCTTTCTTATGTTGGCTGGGGACACCTCCCAGTCCTTTCTCTCACATTCCCTAGTTGCCCACTTCTCAGCACAGTTAAGAACAGTCTTTTCATCTACCTGTATCTCGTCAGATATGAGGATACACATGAGAGAGGTGGGACTGAGCTCCAGGAAGTCCTCGGACTGTATGACATCCTTGGCGTGACTGCAGATGTAGTCCATACATTTCCTTTCCAGGTCCTTCTCATCGTACATGTGAGCCTGCTCCAGGATGGCACATATATTCTCTGATGACTGATCTAGCTCTAGATATTGTATACATTTTCTAACTAGGGATTGGATGGAGTATTTCTTGGCTGCATACAACAGAGGTAAGACCATATGTGGCTGTATGTCCAATTCCTCACAGTACAGGAACCTAAGAAAACAAAAACACAAGCAAAAAATTGAATGTGTAAAGTTTAAATCCTCAAAATGTATTTGAGACTTTACCTAGAATTTTAAGAACCAGTGTTATTTGGAATTACAGTATTTTAAAATTTATTTAGTATTTTTTTTCTTTTTCTATCTTTCAGATATCGATTTTTAAACACTTGTACATTTTATTCATTAGATGAGTTTTGATAGTTTTAAAACTGCTAGATGAAAGATTTGTGATTTATATTTCCACAAACCTGATCAATCATTTGAACAGCAGAACAGTAAAAGCATGAGTGTATAAAAGTGATTGTAAGCCTTTGTTATGGTTTCACAATTATAACTAATACTATTATCCATATGTTGTAAAGCGCTTTAGAGTAATTTTACAAATTATATATAGGGCGCTATATAAATGTTGTATATAACTATTATTAATATAAATAAATATCATGGTAATGATCAAGATTATCTTTTCACAATTATTCATACATATAGGATACCAAACAATATATGTGATGAAATTAACACATTTCTTGTCATAAACACTGTATAATCAAGATTTTTTATGAGTTTTCTGTTAATATCTTAAGTGTACATGCAGTAAGTCACACTAAATAAGAACAGGTAAAATGTTTTAATCATTTTAAAAAGATGCAGAATTAAATTAATTCTCAAACTTCATTAATTCTCAAACTTACATTAAAAGAGCTCTGAATATCTCTGGTTCTATATCAGGCAGTGCAATATCAGAGCTTGTCTCAGCAAGTGGTCCACAGAACATGGAGTAGAACACACAGCTCCTACTGATCAGGACATACTTGTGTACAGGAATGCGTACACGATCCTCTCCGACCAGGAAATTCACATCACAAGCAATCTGATTTGTCAACATGTATCGGTTACAGGCCAGTGTACTCTTGTTTGACTGCCAATCTTCTACAGTAACCCCCGCCATCGCTCAGGGTCTAAAACAGAAAAGATAAAGCAGCAATTCTCATAAAAAATGATTTCCAATTGTAATAGCATGGAAGTAGTGAAAAGTGCACACGTTTGCTGGGCATCAACATCCTTGATACTGACCAGGGGTTACGCTGACTTTCGCTCTCTGCATGCACCACTGGAATATGTTATAGCAAATTTGAAGGCACATGGCTAGCTATTTGATTGGTGTCAGGTAAAATAACCTGACCAATCACTAGGCTGATACATGTCCTTTGAAGATTACAGAGGAGTGACACCTGACTTCAAAGGCTAGTCAATTTTTACCATTTTGCGACAAAGGATCAAACTCGTCTTCTTTTATCATCCACTAGGTGGTGCTCAGAGCTTTCAATTTTGTCATTACATATTCCATGGGTGCAGAGAGCAAAAGTGAGCATACCTTAACCCTTTGAGTATTGAGGATGGGAATCAAAACTGTGATCCCAATTTTTCTAGTCAGACTCTTCTGCTGAGCTAAAGGAAAATTCCCCAATGTGGAGGAGGGGGTTATAAATACATTGTCATGCAATTCACCTGTTCATGATTTAACTGTGGTTACAGATCGTTGGGTTACATTGTGTGGTGTATGGTTTATCATGTTGCACCTTGGTGATTGTTTTATTTTTACAATATTCATAACAGAAAAGTATCCAAGTTCAACTGATGTAAATTCCTGTGACTCGAGAAGTTGTGTTATAGTTAACGTTTCAGTGAATCGTCGAAAGTCGGACGATATTTCCAGCAGTTGTTCATCAACACGTACCATCTAACATGCACCTACAAGAACTGAAGTATATGAAGACATTAACATTGTTCATTGTTCATTGTAAGTTGTCAGGTTCATGAGGTTGGGCTTTCCCTATACATTTTCCTGATTGTCTCATATATGCAGGCTTCCCTTGTTTTTCTTTCAGTTGTTCATAGGAAAGTGAAAGTAATGAAAGATGTCATCATGAATTGCATTAAAACATAACATACACAGGCTCGCAAATGAATGATCAACTGAATTCCAAAGCTGATTATCTGATTATATTCAATATTGCAGTAAAACGTTAGGCCTAGGCACCCTGCAGGGGCTCGATACAAATGTCTAATACACATATGCTATACTGATATGTTTATGTGTGCTGTCATATCACTATCAGTATGGAACGCCAAATTAGCTTAAATTCAAATAATTGCACATATCTTCAAATAATGGAAGATAGTTAGTTAACAGTTAAAGTATGGGTATACGAGGGATATAGCAAGTTTATGATCCCCCCGAGGCCAGGACTATTTCCAGCACCCCTCCAGACGAACTATTTCCCTGGCACGATTGCGCGGATTGGTCAATATTCGGTCAAGCCCCGCCCACGACGTCACTCAATTTCCCGCATTTTCCGAGGGAAATAGTTTCAAAACTATCGCACCCCTCCAGACGAACTATTTCCCTGGCATGCAGTTAGAGGGGAAATTATATAGCTTGTTTATGTGGTTACTTTTGTATAGTGTAAAATAAGTAGAGGTATAATAATTAAGTACAATTCAATTGAAGTTATAGGTGCAATTCAATTGAAGTATAGGTACAATTTAATTAAAGATAGGTTCAATTCAATTGGAGATAGCCCGAGTTTCCTCTGGCCCTAACACTACTCCAACACGGCGAGATACTTTGACAGTCGCAGTCGGCAAAATCATATCCGATAGAAAAAGGACTGACAAGCGGCCTCTTATGTTATAGGAGTAGCCCTAACACCAGACTTGGACATTTTGACATCTATTGGATGTAGCTAGATCTATACAGGTTCAATTCAATTGAGGATATGTTGTATTTGTACCTATATATGTTCAATTCAGTTCAACTCATTTGGAGATAGGTACAAATAATAGAATTGAACCTATCTTCAATTATAATATTGACAAAATTGTACCGGTCTTCAACATTCAATATTGTACATTATTCTTCAATATTATTTTATTTACATTGTAAGGTTATAATTTGGGTGTCATATTCAAGCGCCTGTGGCGTACTGTAGTTATCAAAATAGGCATTGCTGAATAACCATTTTCCTGAAAATGTAGATTCATCGTTAAACACGAACAGAAAGCTAACCAAAACATCTATATGTACCTATAGCCTGATTTGTGTCTTCGATGGGGCCGCCACTCACCTGCTGTGCAGGGGAAGTAACTCTCGATTGAAAAACTGTCAAATTAGCGGGATATCGGAACCTCTCGGATGTTTCTTTTGCGGGAATATGAAGAAATCCGTTGATATTATGAGCCCGAGACCTTGACCCAAGAGATAAGAAGGAAAACTGCAAACTGACACGGTAGGTTATAAAAGTTATGTACAAACTGTTTAATATATTTATTAATGTATTCACCTTTTTAACAGGTCAACACTTCGTGATGAACACGCATGTCTGCATCCATGTCATCAGAGTTTGATAATGTAACCAGCTGATCACGGATCACATGCCTGACATGGTTCGTTATGTCAGCTTTATCCTGTTCTCGTATAGGCCATGCTGCCAAGCAGAAATGACAATGACATTCTTAGTTACTACTACTGATATATACTACGATCATTTATAGTAAAACTCCTCCGATTGCTTATAATTTTCTATACTCATGAGCAGACAAATGAGACGATATTACCCTTTTTAGGCTCGTCATTGATGTCGTCATATAATGTGACAATAGAGACTATTCTATTAGCTTCACATTGTGTGTTCAGTTTAGTGAAGGACGATGTGTTCTCTTTATCAGTTCACTTCCAGTACAAGATTAGCCAATTCCTCTAGTCTTCACTGGACTCAAGAATTAAATAACACATTAATATTACAATAATAGATGTTTAATGTTTTACATAAAAAAGTCTCTTTTGTGACATGTGAATTGTTGTATTATACAAATGTAGTTTTGTAATGGGCCTTGACCATTTATTGTTGATGAGTTTGTGCTAATAAAATATTTGTATTTGTATTTTAAGTTCATACTTCAGTTAGATTTCCCCAATAGTTATATTATAAATCTGTTTGGAAGCAGTTAGTCATTGGTAAAGATATAAAGTTTTCAGGTAATTGCAAATATAGTAAAATTGTAATTTAATATTATTTGCCCCATTGCTTTTTTTCCTCCATATTGCCCAAAGTTTATAAGTTCATTTGTCCACCACATAGCCTCAAAAGCTACATCACATGAACAATGTTTTTTCCCCAAGCTTAAATAAGTTGGGTAAACAACTATAATGCTAAGCTCAGAAAACCTAAAACTAAAATTTGTCTCATAAGTACACTGTAACCCTTAAAAAAAACTTGCCTTACATTCAGTGCTTATACCGACCTGTCTTTTCTTGAAATCATTGTCTGAAAAAGTCATTTTCTGTCCCTAGAGCAAGTGCAGGAACCAATAACTTAACGAATATTACTTTTTCATTAGCCTCGACACTTGTGTAGTTCCAGATTTGCTCTATAAATGAAAACGTTCTCATTTTAACCTTAACCTGTTCATTTATAAATAACTTGATGCTAAAACAAACTCCTAAATCCTAACCTGACTAAAAAATGCTAAAGCACACTTTCAAGGCTACAAGTCACAAATGTAAAAATGAAGTGCTTTATACATGACCTCATCCTCGATACTCCAGGGGTTACGCTCACTTTCGCACTCTGCACCCCTCGAATATGTCATAGCAAAATTGAAGGCACGAAGATAGCTGTTTGATTGGTTTCAGGTAAAATAACCTGACCAATCGCTAGGCTGATACCTGTCCTTTTAAGACAACAAAGGAGTGACACCCGACAAAGTCTACATTTTTACAGTTACGTGACTACTGGATTCTTTTGATGAACATCAAAGGATCGAACTAGTCATCTTGTCTCATCAACAATGTGGTGCACACTGAGCCTTCAATTTTGCTATGACATATATATATTCAAGGGTGCAGAGAGCGAAAGTGAGCATAACCCCATAAGTATCGAAGGATGACATGACATGCACTCTCGTTCAAGGCCACAGGGGTCAAATGTGTTAAAAATTTAAAACAGAACAATGCATCATATAGATTGCAAGCCAAAGTGTCAACTAAAGATTTATTTGGGTGCTGTCAGGTTTGTTGAAATATATTACTTTAGCCCTAATTCAAGGTCATAGATGTAAAATATGTTTTAAACCTAATGGGAACCATTATGGCATATACGGCTTTAAGGTTGTTGTTTGCTGGCCCCGGGGTAAAGTTCAAAAAATTTCCAATTGTACCTTGCATGACCGAATTAGAACTATAAGGCCATAAGAACACTGACATTACATTTGTAGGCTTTCAAGGGCGATCTAGATTGTACAAATATGTTTTCTTCAACCCATAATCAAGACAACAGCAGTCAAGTGTACTGAAACGTCTTTCTACAGCATTCAATATTATTTGTTTGTTGCATTGTTTACTGTATTAAGATGTTTTCTGGCATGCACTTTGCCATCAAAAAACATTTCAACCTGCCATTAATTACACTGAAAAGTCTCAATATTGACATGCCACTTCATTTACCCGTTGTCCACATCACAAACAGATAATTTCTTCTTGTGCTAATCAGAGGTGTATAGGGAGACACTAGATAAGAGACAAAAGATATAGGTAGGGATGTCCCAAGTGTAGGCTTTCTAATACTCTATCTAATACGATTTTCTTACAATATGAGTCATCAGGAAATGGGCACAGAGGAAAATCTCTGCTTCTGTAGCTGGTGCCCTTAAAATACATTCATGTAGCTATAGATTGTAGCAGAGTAATTAGTGATTATTCTTCTTCTAATGATATTAATTTTTGTTTTAAAGGGGCATCACGTGAAAAGCCATAATTTTTTTAATGGATGTATGTGTTGTATGTACTTCCACTTATGTTACCTTGCTATCCCCATATTCATAGTCCATTCCAAATGTCCAGTTTGACCATTTATTTATTCGGGAAAGCCCCGACAAATATAGCGCCGATAACGTCACGTGACCTTTTCGAAAACGAGGCACCTCTATTTGTAAACACGAACAGACGATGGCCGAGCGAAATTCTGACGAGAGTAGTGACACAGTACGTAAACACCTGTTTTTCTGCATTTTAATTTGTTAAGAATATGGCAGATCGTTTCTTATGAATTAAGCTAATCGAAAAATACCGAAACTATCACATTAATTGTCTGAAATGGAAAAAAATCAAGATTTTCGATGCCGAGTTAGCAAAGGGGCCCCTCGAGAGGGCAATTTTTGTATCGCCATCTGTACACTGTAGCTATATAGTTCACCTATTTTATTATTGAAATCGATCAAATCATGTATGCGGAAATTTTAAAAATACATATTAATTATTTTCACATATGTCAGTGTTCTATTTGCAACTGTACTGTCGCGGATTACCATTTTATGTCGTTTCCGAGAGGGTCGCTTTCTCTTACACGGCGCTACTGTAATGTAAGCTAACAGTTCTAGTATCGCAGAATAAGATATCTCATTCTGGTATACATACTGCCAAGCAAACAATAATATCTCCTTTAATAATTTTTCTTCTGGTCATGATCATTTTATAAATAAGAAAATGAATACAACAAATACTATAGTACCATTTATTTGTGAAGTAAATAGACTAGCAACAGTATATTGTGTGAACCCATGTCTTTCTTTACTTCGAAGTTACTTAGAATTATGTAAACAGTACATAAATTGATATGATAATCAAATCTGTCTTGATTGTATTATCACATTTGATCATCCCTCACGAATATATAAAAATATCTTCTCCTAATCATCATCATCATATCATCATCATATCATCATATCATCATCATCATCATATCATCATCATCATCATCATCATCATCAGATTGATTATGAACACAGTCGTGGGTATGATGTGGAGATTGAAGAAAGACATGCTGATGCACAAGGAGTTAGAGGGCGTGGGCGTGGGCGAGGACGAAGAGGTCGAAGTAGAGGTCCCAGAGCTCGTGGAGAAAGAGGTCGAGGAATGAGAAGAGGACGTGAAAGTAGCCGAAGAAGCTCAGGGAGATCAAGGGGACCGCGCAGGAGAGGTGGCAGAGGAACAAGCGATAGGATAGCGAGGGATGACAGAGCACGAGTGCAGGAAAGAAGAGAAAATAGGAAAAGAGAAACACAGGTACCATATTTTATATTATTTATACATTATAAATTGTAACAGGAAAGATATGTGCACAGCCAGACAATATAATGCAGCAGGAAATTTTCTGAAAGATGTACTAGCTTTATATCTAAACTGTGCAAGTCATGTTCAGATCTGATGACCCTTGATGTCATGATACAATGTACATGCAGATGCTTATAAACAAAGTGACACAATTCATAAAATTGTGAAATTTATTGTCCGGTTGGCATTCACATTCAGTATGTTTATTATTTTAATTTTATTTTTAATTTTTTAATAGAAAACAACATTCATTAATGAAATAAACTACAAGTGTAAATAATGCATCTATATTTATGCATAACAGCCATATTTTAGTACATGTGTTATCAAATGTTATTACATGTACATAACATCAGACTGTCAATAATCAAGCTATGGCATTTATTGCTGTAATAAGCCATCGTTGCCGTACACTTGTAATATACTTACACATATTTATGGATGAAAATACATACCATTGGTATGCTTACTTTTTGATTGAATAGCAATGCAAATGTGGAATGCTATATAAAACATTTTATTATAAGTAATTCTGACAATCTTCAAAAACTGAAGATAGGTTCAATTCAATTTAGATTTCTAAGTGAATTGAAGATATCACCAATTCATTTGAAGATACCTTATTGAAGTAAAATACCTTCAGATGAATTAGGCATTTAGAATATAATTGCTGCCAACCACATTAAAAAAAGTTCAAACTCAATTGAATTGAACTGATCTTTTGCTTTGTAGTTGTTTTCAGTTATTTGAATATGGGTGCAATTACATGTTATCTGGCATTGCATATGTAAACTTATACATATTTTTTCCATATGTTTGAATAAATACTTCACATTGGTGATGTTAGAAATGGTTTTCTTACCTAATTTTTCTAGTGTACTAGTTTCATTGCTTATGCATATGACCTTTGTTTCTTTATTTGTAGGAATTGATAAGAAACGTTCCAGAAGAAACGTTAAGACAGATTGTGCTCCAGCTTGTGGAGAGAGAGCCAGGTTTAGTTTTTGACCTGTGCGAGGCTGCTGTAGCACCGCCTGGTGAGATCGATGAGGGGCCTCCTGAGGAGCCAACAGAAGGACCCTCACAAAGTGCACCATCATGGTGCAAGTGCAGTAACTGCAGGGAGATGCCCACTGACCTCGAGAGAAAGTGCTGCGACTGCCTACCCCAGAATTGTGTGTCAAGAAAACTGGTAATGATAACAAATGAAAATATGTAATTCAAAGCACAATAGAAAACAAATGGTTGGTCTCAAAATTTATTCAATTTAATGTATATATTGTTATAGTTTCTCATTGAATATGCTGTTTTTTCCAACAATATGCTTTATATTAGAAAAGCCTTGCATACGAGATGTATACAAGTAAAAATAATAGAAACACACAAGATCTGTAAGGCATTGGTACTTTTATTATCAATCTTCAGACACTTTACACAATCTCTTAGATTGAAGTTAGACGTCATTATAAAAGGGTCAATATATATTGTCACATCATAAAGAGGGGGAGATAATAACAGGTTGTTTATTTCAATTTAATGTATTGTTTTTTCCCCTTTCTCTCAATAGCATGTTCCGTAAATATTTTATTGAAAAGAAATTTCTTTTTTTTCTGCAAATGTCAACCTTTTTTTTTCCTCAATATTCTGGTACATTGATGTGTTGTTTATGTGCACGAAACCCTTGCTCTTATGTGTTAGTGATTTTTTCAACTTTTTATAAATCTACCAAACAATGAGAACATATATATAACACACAATACATGTTAGTATACAATATATATCTATTTATACCAGGGTGGTATAAATGAGGTAGACCAACTTAGCAATATATATAAAACAATATAGTAATCATAGATTTACAAAAAGATGAAGGGGCTATCTGAAATAACAATTACAGATCATCATTATCTTCAATAAAACACTGTCTTCCACAATGCCTTTTTTATTCTGCATTTCAGGAAATGGATACACTGGTATTGGATCCTGCAGTGTTAGCCCTAGGTAATGGATACCACAGAGACATGTTGGGCAGGTATGGGGAACCGGTGGAGGATTACCACAGATCCATGCGGCATTCAGCCTACCGAAATTTCACCCTATGGCGGCATGGACGACTAGGCCAAGGCATGCGCCGGGTCATACCCAGCTGCTGTGTATGGCGCGTCCGTACAGTTTTTCCGGACAATACAAACACTTACACAGGATTTCTGCCAAACAGACTTGCATAAATGCCAAAAGAATTTTCATCTTTGACAATTTCAGACATTTCATTTTTATTATCTGCACAAAACAAATAAAAGTAACTAAACATGTATATGATTATTTTGAACTTTTTCTTTTGATGTCGTGTATTGGAATAGCTGCACTGTTCAGAAAATAATTAGTATCCAGCATTAAAAAAGGGAGGTAATCTGATGGTATCCCCTTTCATATAGAATATAATGAACAGGTTGTCTATTGAAATCTGGATTTTTTCAAGGCAACCAGGTCTTTGGTTGGAATTGGTGACACCTCTGCAATTGTCCTCTTGATGAGACGAGGGTCCCCTTCCTCCAGCGGAAACTTCATGTGCAGATAGCTTGCTGAGAACTTTCCTCATCAGGTCTGAAACATATCTGTACTTTTTCTTTTCCTTTACTGGTACAGCACTCCAGTTTTTGTTCCTCTTGGAATACTTTCGTGCATACCTGAATACAGAAATATAACTGTAAGAAACAATTGCGTATCAATTGTTATACAAACATGAATTGTTTTGTTCATACCATTGAATCAGAACAGTTTACCATTTTTAGCTCACCTGGTACAAAGGACCATGGTGAGCTTATGCCATATTGCAGCGTCCGTCGTCTGTCCGTCAACTTTTCCTTTAAAACGCTACTAGTCGTGAACGGCCAAGTATATTTTGACTAAATTTGGTCTGGAGCATCCTTAGGCATAGGGGACTCAATTTTGTATAAATGGTGGGTGTGGCCCCCCTGGTGGCATAGGGGCGGGGCCCAATAGGGGAAATAGAAGGTAAAACCTTTTAAATCCTTCTTCTACCGTAGGGATTAAGGGATTTTAATCCTGATTTAGTCTGGAGCTTTCTTGGGCCAAGGGGACTCAATTTTGTATAAACAGTGGGTATGACCCCCGTAGGGGCATAGGGGTGGGGCTCTGTTTGAAATTTGTTCTCACTATATCTCAAGTACTGGATGGATCTTTCTGAAATTTCATATGTACTTACAGCACCTTCCATGGAGTGCTATATCTT
>JAUMHH010209170.1:0-12870 GCA_032359455.1 Chlamys rubida
TCCTTATTAAACTCCTTCAGTGGCCCAGTAATTAGCCGGAACTTATTTTAGATAGGAACTACAAACGTATGAAACACCTTAAGTCCTTAAACAATATCCGGATCAGCACTTGCATTCCGCACTAAAACAGATACTCATAATTAATTTTAGGCAATGTGATAAATTGTTTGAAAATATAATTTTAAAACTTATTATCAAATAGACACAAATTAACCACAACACAACAATTTCAATTAATTTTATCCTTAATACTGATGTCTTGGCAAGTTATTGTCGTGGTATATAAATATATATGAGGTTAATTTGGAGTGACCAGTGGGAACAAAGAATCACCCAAATTAACTTTCCAGCTAACTAAAATATGTATATGCATCAATTTATCATTGAACGGGCATACACTTTCAGATCACCTGTTTCTATAGCACAGTTCAATGATAACTTGATGCATATCAATTTTATAGTTTATAATTTTTGACAAAAACTTGCCAAGACATTAGTATTAAAGATAAAATTAATTGAAATTGTTGTGTTGTGGTTAATGTGTGGCTATTTGATAAATCCAGTTCAGATGTCTCTTTAATATGTGTCAAATTGAATAAAACACGGTTTTAAAGTTAATCTAACGTTTATTCATTGATATCTCTTTTCAAAACATTAATTTAACTTGTCTCCTTGCAAAATAGATTTGGATCAAATAAAATATTTTACAAATGTATATCATCAATGTAGCAATCAGTTTCCTAGCTATCACGTTTCGTTTGTGATACTCTGGGTTTATTTACAAATATGTTTAACTAATTAAGCGGGAGATGTGATTATCAGAGAAGCCAGTGAAAATAATAATTGCATACTCAAATAGCCTTCATACTTTACATAATGTGCCAAGGAAAAAGTGGTTCCTTTATTGTTGCAAACTTTGTGATTTCCCAGATAGTGTTAATTTAATGAATATTCGATGAGAATAATTTATCATGACAGCTGCTATGAGTTATCAAGTTGTACAACATATCTAATGATTTTGAGAAAATAGCGATGTGCGAATTCATAATTGTCCGTAAAATCCAAAACTCTTTACAGTATTTGAAATGAGCGTTGACTGATTAGTTTAACAAGCATATAATTATGATTAGTATACCTCTACTTATTTTACAGGGAAATAGTTCGTATGGAGGGGTGCGATAGTTTTGAAACTATTTCCCTCGGAAAATGCTGGAAATTGAGTGACGCCGTGGGCGGGGCCTGAACGAATATTGACCAATCAGCGCAATCGGAAAATTTTAGTTTTGTTAATAAAGTGTTCCAACTGTTGAATATTTGTTGTCTAATAATATTTAGAATATTGTAAGGGAGTGTTTGTATCGGTATAATAAAACAGTTGAAGTATGGGTATTTCGCCTCGGGAAATAGTCCTGGCCTTAGGGGATCATAAACTTGCTATATCCCTCATACCCATACTTTAACTGTTAACTATTTTGATAGTAAAATAATTGTTCTGTTTCAGAAATGGCAAAACTGGCAGCAGTAGCAGAAAACAGTTGCTTTTTGGATTTGGTTGCACATTTTGACAGTATGAATATTATTGAATAGTAAATAAACTTGCTCTTTTAACATAAAAAGCAGCTTAATGTAAGCAGTGCTGTGGATTATTTACAATTAAATGTTTTTGAGATACAAAAAAATACATTATTTCTTGATTTCAATTAAACGATTAAAGTAAAATTATCATCATTTAATTCAGAAACATTGATAACCGAAATCTTGTATAATACCACGTGTTCGTCATTTAGTATAGAGAATTTAAACTTTTTTTCAGGACAGTTCTTTCAAAACCATGGCAGTTTACGTAGATGTTCTTGCCAAATAACACACGGTGAATATAATACATTGTTTATCGCCATATTTATTCTCAGCATGTAATGATATTTTTACCTGAAAAAGGCATGAGGCAACGCCCATCTGGGTTACTTTCATCAACGTTACCATTGATGCTTTGTTTAGAAAAATACAGATCGACAACGAAATTATACGTAATGTATCACATTTTGCATAACAAATATTCTGTGTTCTGATATAGTAATTATGTGTTTCTTGTCAGCGGTATTATATAAGAAAGATATCATACATGGTACTAATTCCATAATGATATCTTTAGAAATATTTGTATCCAGAATTACATTAGGTTCAAAAGGACTTAATCCAGTGACCTATACTTCGTAGTATTGTATCGGATATGTATTTTTTAAATCTAAAAATGTAAAACACGGAGAGGAGGCAAAGATACTACGTATTCCAATTTTCTGCGAGAGTATTCTTTGCTACAACCTTATACATATTCTACAAAATGTCACATTACATTTTTATTTTATTGCAAAAAAAACTTGATATACAAACGTTTCTATTTATTTACGACAAACAGCAAATAGTTATGCTTATGAGTTAATCGCTGATGAAATTCTTTTAATTCGCTTAATGATATCTGCTTTGTGAGAAAGATCGAAAAAATTAGCATAATTACAGCTGCATTGTAACTTTTGTGATTTACTCTGAAACTCGTCCATACGATAGTATTGTGTCTCTCTGAAGCTCGGTTGATAAAATTACTGTGAATAAGAGTTAGTTTAAAATATATATAAACATGTTCTTGCTTTACAATTTAATACATAAATGTGTATATGACTAATGTATACATTATTAAAATGCAAAATACAGTTGCCTTAACTTAACTTTTGAGTGAATTACTTTTAGGTGGAAGCGGAGGGACACCACAGCATCATACGTCAACAGATCAGTGTATGCAGTATTCGCAATACCAATGTAAGTCAATAGTAAGTGGAATTGTAAATAGCGATATCGTTATCAGTCTACAACTACGTTGGGAAATTTCCATGACGTCGACAACGAGACGTAATTTCATGTCATTATCAACAGTAGATATGGAGGGTGTTCACCAAGGCTAATGCAAATTTCAAGCTGTTTCTTTTATTGAACCAATCAAACGTTGATATCTTCTGAAAATAAAATTTGTTTCTACCTATCAGACTTGTGTATAAAATATGTATTAACCATTTACTGAAAAGCACTTTATTTGATATTTAATTCACAAGAACTCAAATTAGAAAACTTTTCTTTAAATATGGAAACATTGCTAACGTTTATAACTTTGCATCAACTAACATTATAGATATGACATGCAATGGCAGTTACATTTTTCACACCTGCAGGTGGGGGATCGGGGGAAAATGCACCTGCTGTTACCCACTGCATGTATCGTAGGAAGCGACTAATGTGGGGACCCCTTGCAGAATTGGGATCCTCTATTTGGGGACACAAAAGCGACCAAAATAAGTCTGCTGCTCCCATTGCAATATTTGGGATCTTTATCTTTCTTGCAATATTTGGGATCTTTATCTTTCTTTCTACTTCTAACTACCCTTTCTTTCCTAGCGCCTTGCTTGGTAACACCTCACTTTTGGCTTGAATGGTGAGCGTTTGCCCAGGTGAGGAAGGCAATGGGCTCTGTCCCAAGGCCGGGATATATACGAAAGTCCTTAAAACTGGTAGTTGTTATTCCCTGCTGAACGTTCAGCATTAAAGGGAATGGCAACAACTGGTTCACCCGTTGTCAGTATAATGTGAACGGGCGGAATGCTGTGCTTGGTGCCTTCAGCAAGGCATTTCACTATAAATTCGGCATCAGATCCGCGCTATAACAAGGAGGCAAACACACCAACGTACTCTGTCTCCTGCATACACACACTCAAGCACGCATGCACTACACACATGGATGTACGTCATTAAAGGATCTTAGTTGTTAATAGGGCGTTAAACAAAATTAAACCAAACCAAAAGTTACATTTTAAAAATCAAATATAAGACAGAAATATTTTAATCAACTTACGTTTACAGGAATTCACATATAACGCTTTATTATCCTTATGTTATTATAGCATACATTATGAATACGCGTTTTTTTTATAACTGTGAGTTAAACAATAGACGTACAGAAAAGTGATGTTATTAATAAAACTATTCTTTTTTACTTGTAGATCTCGACACATTACTTGCACACGACACCTGTATTAGCCATTATAAAGGTAAGTGTAAGATCCTATCAATATACGTGTCCCTAATAAAGATGAATCATAACTAAGACCATGCCCCTCTTCATAAAGCTTAAACGTCATGATCGTGCTCGTTCGTTACTGACTGAATATTTGTTATGAAAATATACAGAGCACTGCAATAAATACCTTTTATGTGTTTTGATATTTAACAGTAATAGGTTACACTTCAGTTACATCTTCCATTTCCTGTGATATATTTCTTCAAATGTGATTTTTTGTCTCCTGGAAATAACATATAAAGTAAAGCAGGTCTATACAGTTGTGTGCACAACGCACCAACCATAGCGTGCACACATCATGCATACATCGTTCACCCACCGTCCACACATGGTGCGCACAACTGTGCGATAAGGTACAATTTGGTGATAAATATTACGGAATGAAAAAATTACCACGGTTACAGAACATGTAAAAACAACTTGATGAGTTACCGGAGTTTTACATGACCTGTGCCTGATACATAGAGCTGATAATTATTTGATACGGTATTGACAACTGGACGTTAAGTATTTGTTATTTGCATTCGGTTTGGCCTATTGTTCCATTCACATGGATTGTCACACCCCGACGAGTTACGTAAGTGCCCCGGGTGAGGAAAACTACGGTCCAGGTACATGTACAAAGTGGCTACATTGTATGTTTACCTGTATACGGGACTTTGTTGTAATTGTACATGTGTCGATTAAGGACGTTTAAATACACCGAAAACACCATTATTGATTTAAGAAAGTAAAGCCAGAAAGATAAGCTTATAGATGTAGCTAGACTATAGAAACATGCTTTAAAGTCAAGTTTATATGTTTAAACACGAAACCGTATATATTGTTAAGATATTTCTCAATTTACACAAACCACGAGTATCATCGCACAACGTTCGTCCATCGTCTGCACAAATGTGAGAAAGCAGTAATCGTCTAATTTTGTATCGTTCGCACATCGTTCACACATCGTGCAGACACCGTGCATCCATCGTGCGCACATCGCACATCGTGTAACCTCATGCGATCCCACAACTGTATAAAAAATTGGTCATAATCCTTCAAGAGCGATCTTTTTAAATATTTTGCAAGAATTTCACGAGAGATTATACTGATAATTTGTAAACAGATCCGTTTTTGTATATCGATCGGAATTTAAGATGTCAGGGAAAATTAATTTATATATTTCGTATTGTATACACGTTCATAAACTGCGATATATTTTCTTCGCGTTTAATAACACAATTATAAGATCGTGTAATAAAGTTTGCGAGTAAACTACAGTTTTTACTGTTATAATGTGTACCGTACATGATGTGCATTTTAATCACTGGCTTTACTTTAAGAACCATTAAGCTTGTCAGGAAAGGTGGCAGTTAAGGCGTCTGACCGTTTACTATCGCTAGCCCTCCATCACTGAGTCGCTGGTCGAAACCTGACATGTCCCTAAATGACCATAGCTGTTGATAGGACGTAAAACACAAACAAACCAAATTGTGTAACTCTGCTTCTATTTGTTTTCAGTATGGAGCTACCTCGATCCGCTAACTTCACTCAGTCCAACGTGCCGAGTAAAGATTATCGAGAGATTAAACGGTTAGTATTATAAAAGAGCCATGGTGTTCTTTCACGCTAATTAAACATTTTTCTTAGAATTACATAAATACGTCATTATTTTGAGTAAGGATATTTCGTCTATAAAATGAACAAAAACAATTACCAAAGAAAGTCAAAACGTATACTTAATTGTAGCTTATATTGCTTTGATTCTGCGATATTATCTTGTTGATGTTTAGTCCTCTGGTCTCAAACCTGTAATCAGGCAGTGTTTGTTCATTAAAGGAGATGATGTACCGCTATGACCGATATGACACTGGTTAGACTTATTGTTTTGCTGATTTGCAGTTATTTACCTGTTATTGAGTTTGTCAGGATTGTTAAGATGAAAAAATTACAAAATGTTTCGCTTTGCAATAAATATTGTGCTTAACAATTCAGCTGCCGAAAGAATATATTATATGTAAACTGTGTCTTGGTGCTATTATTGATATCTTCATACTAAACAATCCCTTCTAGCAAATGTTTCAGCAACGTGCCTGTGTTATTATAAATTTAATATGTATAACATAAAATGATGATTCCACCGATGTTAAATAAATCAAAAGGGATACTCAAATTAACATCCACTTCACAACGAAATATTGCCCCCTTTGCCCATCAAAATGAAGGTGTTTCGAAAAATTTCTTTTGAAATACATCGATATAAACGCATAAAAGGGGTTGTTTTATTTTCGTATTTGTTGCGTTTTTTTCGGGGTGTGGGGGTGGATGACGTCTTTCCAACGTTGAAGGTTTTATGAAGACTGATGAAAAGGACGACCCTATTCAGCAAAAGTACCACATCAGTCGACTCTTTGGTTAATATACAGTCGGATACAGCATAATCACTCCCCACCAACAGTCCATCCCCTTTAACCCCCAAAGCCTGCACGTATAAAATGGATTATAACAAAAAGAAAAGGGGCTTTGAAATTATGCAGTAATCAGGAAGTCAGTGCTATGCATGATTATATAGACTGTAAGTAAAGAGAAATGCGTAGCCATAACGTCAACTTTATTGAAAATGTATATCGACATATTCGGATTTTTACCATTATAAAAATATCAAATATACAACTTTTGATGCAGCGCACCATCTATGCAGACGAAGCCACACTAAAGCGCTTTACAGTTTATAGATATACAACTTATACATTTAATGCAATTAACATATGTATTGAATAATACCTTAATTTTTACAATTTGAATGACTTTGCAGGAGCTGCCTTATCAGGCGCTCATTAATAGTCCTATGCCACCTGGCTAATATTTTATTATGTGTATGTGCTGGTGATGTATTGAGTCCTGTTTGTGGTGGGATCGTACTTCCAATGGCATGTTTATAGCGCCATCTCACATGAATGCTACAGCGTAGATACTGCAACGCCCACCCCTGACCATTGTATATTCCCATGAGTTATTTGGGTAGTAGAAAAACACTTTCTAAGAATATGAATGTTTATTAAATCGAACTTCACTTTTCTTAAAAATGCTGAAACCGTTATAATTGTTATTTATTTGTGTGTGTAGCTTAACGTCATTTCTGCAATCGATCGATAGAAGCGTTTTCTTATTGTCAATATTTCCGACTATTTAACTTCCAGCCGCCTATGGACATTCTTCACATACACCGTCCAACTGCACGTGTAGTACTAATTTTGATTCCCTTCATCTTTACAATGACCCGCATGGTAAGTCAGATACCCTTTCCGTGTCATTAAAAAATCGTAAGACTTAAACTGAAAGTGTCTCCGAAAACAACGATCAGTTTTGATGAAAGGTATATTTATTTACTTTAATAATATCTGAAAATGATCAGAACGATCAAATCATAAGCCCCCAAAAAGTATTATACTAAAATTGGTTTCTATGCAAAGGATGACTAATTATTATTTGACTTTTGATTTCATGCATTCATTGAGGAATTTTATTAAAACACCTAAAAAACGCACAACTTTGAATAAGTTATTAACAATTGATATATCGTACTTCCACGGAGTATTTGCATTTCTTTTGCACAAACTTCTGTAAAACTGGTTTACACATACTTCTTTTCAGGTATTAAATTCAACATCGCCTCAGTTATGTTATATTCTATTCAGGACTAGTCAACGACACGTTGGTGTGCATTTTAAGCTTGCATTTTTAGAAGTCCTCTCGTTACTCATTTTCTCTTCCTGAAAACAAAAATGAATATTTTTTCAAGACAATTATCTTCGTAGCGATTGGATGTTTTGCTGAATTTTGTTTCTTTCAGGACATTACCAACAATGTCGGACGGAAACCCATTACTATGGTAAGTTAACATGTTTATGGAAAAAGGGGGAAAAAAATACTTAGAAATGCTTAAATGCTTAAAAAAACATATTTACTATTCTTTAAATTTTCGTTTTGGATCGTTTTTGAAAGACAAAACATTTATTATTTTTACTTGATATTTTGACAATTATCAAACTGTTTTATCTAATCTTGACTTTTCTATTTAAGGATAACTGTACCACAACTAAAACCGTAACCATGCATTGAAAACAAATTCGGACATAACTGTAGCTTTGATAAAGTATATTCATAAAAGGAATCCATGCCTTGTATGACTTTCATGTAAACATGACTAAGATGAAATAAATAGGATATATTCAGCAACAGTGTTCTGAGAGTAAAACTTCAGCGAAGCTAGACCAGGAATCGAACCCTGTACACTCAAATTGTTATACTATCTCCCAAACCGACTGAACTACCTGGTCAATAGAAAAAAACGCAATAGTGTTACAGTTATATCAAAACCGGAACTCATCGGAGGTTACTCTATGTACGATAAACGACAGTTCAGTGGGACAGCATCTTCAATCACTCCTTTAATTCAACTGTTGTTGTAACTTTGATGGCGATATCGTTTCATTGTTGATATCCACAAAATATTATAAAAGGAAAGATATTCTTAAATATAAAAACCGAACTGTTTCCGAGTGGGAAAAAAATATATCCGGCTATGCTAGTGTAATTTGAGAAGAAAACCAAGAATTTGAGAATAAAACTATTTTATCTGAGAATATGATTTAAACTAAATTTTCTCTCTGTGAAAATAAATGCTAAATTGATGAATATTTTGCATGGCTACTTTAGTAAATCTTTCAATTCCTGTGAATAACACCCTACAGGTTGGGGATCAGGAAAAGAGTACACCTGCTGTTACCCACTGCATGTGTCGTAAGAGGCGACTAATGAGTGAACCCCCTGCAGAATTGGGGATTTGCTTTAGTGTCCTCTATTTGGGGATACAGAACAACAAAAATAAATCTGCTGTGCCCATTGCAATATTTGGGATAATTCTCTTTCTTTCTATTTCTAATTAACTGTTATTTCCTACCGCCTTGCTTAGCAACACCTCACTTTTGGCTTGAATGTTGCGCGTTCGCCCAGGTAAGGAAGGCAAGATTCTGGGGAATGGTAACAACTGGTTCACCCGCTGTCAGTATAATGTGACCGGGCGGAATGCTCTGCTTGGTGCCTTCGGCATGACATTTCAGTGAGATAGCTCTATAAAGTCGGTATCAGATCTGCGCTATCACAAGGAGGCAAGCACACCAACATACCCTGTCTCCTGTATACACACACGCAAGCACGCATACACTACACACATGTAGGAACGTCGTTAAATGACCTTAGCTGTCAATAGGACGTTAAACAAACTTACACCAAACCAATCCTGTGAATAACGAGCTTTTTGGTTCATGATGTCTTTCCTTTAGTTTAGAAATCTGTTAATATCCTGTCGCTGGTCTTATATCGATTACGATTTTGGAATTTGTCGTGGTTTATTGCTCCATAGATATATTTCATGTTGCATTTTCACTTATTTTATACACTTTTGTATTCTATGTATTTCCCGTACAGCCCTAACGTCGAGATTGTTAAACAGTCAGAAAGGTAGTCAGGTCTGCTCATCACACCATACCGGTAAGTACGTCAAAACATTGTCACACCCCAACTTAATTAGGGAGGTATATGGTAATCATACATGATCACACTGTGTTTTCAGGGTTTGTCGTGAGAACAATTTCTCATCGCGAGCAAGTGGATAAAAACGAGAGGCCACCGCAGGTGGACTCGAGATGAGAAAATTGTTCTCACAACAAACCCTGAAAACATTGTGAGATAAACTGTTTATTATCTATATACTACTACATTATGTATTTCTCCATTCATAAAAAGTCAACTAAACACTGTATTTTCCAAATGACGTCTAGGCTCATTGGTCATCGATCTCAAAACCTCGGTTTGTGTCAAACGTTAACGAAAAGAATATTTGCGTGGAGGAATACTAAGAACCTTAAAACCTTGTAGACATTTTTTTTTTAAAACAATCTTATCGTCATTGGCTTTCCCATCTGCACATCAACGCTTAAAATTGTGTAGTTTTCCCCACATTTTATTTTCGTAACTTTATATTGATTTGTTTATGACGGACTATTTTCTAACGCCGATCACTTTTGTGTGAAAACTATTTCCGGTTTAGGACGTCACCTGGCGCGAGCAGACGTTATTTTTTTTGAAAAAATACGTTCCCAATCTCAAGTTGTTTTGAGGTTGTTCTCATGTCGTTCTTAACTTCTTTGAGAGTATTCTCATAATGACAACCCATACTACCGGTAGGTGGTATAAAGTAGTATATAGATGATATTTGAAGATGATAAGTGCGTCTGACTGTGTCTGTAGTAAAATTGTTCTTTACAAGATATATCATGAACCCCTTTATACCATAGTATGTCGAGATATACAGCTGATTAGATTCTGGTGGTCATCGGTTAAATGTAAAAATAAGGTCAAAAAGCACACTTGACCTATATTTAAAGTAAAAAAGAAACGAGTCAATTGATGACAGACTATGACCATTACCATTCCTTATGTATTGGTAGCCTCGATACATTAGGGGTTACGCTAACTGTCGCTCTCTTCGCCTCTAGAATCAACCCAGAAGTTGCAATATTGCAGAATGATTTGTTTTGTTATCATTTTATTATTTATATCCTACCAGTGTGGAAAGAACTGTCACAAATTCCG
Source organism: Chlamys rubida (assembly GCA_032359455.1). Lineage (NCBI taxonomy): Eukaryota > Metazoa > Mollusca > Bivalvia > Pectinida > Pectinidae > Chlamys > Chlamys rubida. The sequence goes on from JAUMHH010209170.1 coordinate 10,763, forward strand.
CACCACCACGGTAACAACTATTACTACTGCCAACACGATGCCATCTCACACATTGCAGGTAAGTTCTCGGGTTTAAACTCGTGTGGTTATATGAATTCAGATGTACTTTAAAAGCGACAATGAATATATTGACGTAGCCAAGTTGTGACATTGGCCTTGCATAGACCTTGCACTTTGAGGGGACAAACTTCCAAAATTTGCTCCAGGAATAGATATTAGAAATACGTCGAAGGAAGCATCTACATCTGTATTTGAAAATATAGAATATCGATGCGGAAAGGCAAACAAAGTAAGTTTTTACTGCACTATATGATTTTTTTCAACTTATGACTTACGACTGGTAATAAGGATTAAACTAATAAAATTACATATCTAAAGTATACCGAAAGATATGTAAAAATACAGTGTAAGGGCAATAAATCGCAGGGTTTAATAAAATTGAATATACCAAATGTAACGAACAGTGCAAACAAACTTTCTACCAGAATGAAGCTAAATTTCTGTAAACTATATGCGTTATGTAACAGTTTAGGCCAGTTAGTATGATAGAGCTTAACAGTGACAAAGAGTAGAAACCAGGAGAACGTTTGGTAGGTGCATACACAGTCAGTTGGAGAAAAAACCCATTTTGCTCAAGTGGTGTGCAGCCGAAGGATAGGGTGACTGACAATGTTAATTCCATTTCACAATTTAAAATATGTTCGTTTATATTTCTTTTTTTTCACGATACTAAAAATATATTCTTACTTTTAACAAATTACTTCAACCCACAGGTAAATAAAGATTTCATCAAGCTTCTTTCATGAGTGAAAACAAATGCCAGAAGCACACCACAGACCCCCTAACTAGTGGTTATTAACGAACGTGATTTGCATCAGATAATAGTTTGTATCAATCAATCAGCTGTTTTATTTTCGCATGGAGTTTGAGTTTAAATATTTTACTTGTGTGCTGACGCTTTTGAATATTGTATACTTTTTTGTTCCTATAAAATATAATTTAATATCCAAATAAAACATCTTCAGAAGTAACGTACATGAGAAGTATTTTATGAATACTAGTTCTGGTATCTACATATTGTTGTACAGTTATGAGACCGCACTACGCACCACAAAGAGCGTGCGCATATCGTGCATAAATCGTGTAACGTTGTGCGATCCTACAACTGTATCTTATATGTTATGAGCGACTTTTCTTCAATCAAATTCAACAGTGATACCAGATGTACCTTAATTTCAGATTCGGTTTCTCGAGTCCATAACCCGTGCGCATGTGTGCCAGCCAATGTCGGTAGGTCATCTTTGGACGTTGTTAGTAGTAATGTTCTCGTTAAAAACACATAATAGATCTTGTACATTCTTTACCCCAACAATAGAATACACGTACGATATTCATTCCGTTATAGTTTTTCGTGTGAGAGAATTTTTTTTTTTTTCACATAGGTTTTACAATGTATCATTGGTTTTGAATGGTGGTTAAGTTGCATAATAATTGTACTAGATAACTATGATCAGATTCCAATGAGGGACAAGAAATGTGTATAGTTGTGCTTTTATCATCGAAGTTACCAAAACATGGTGAAAGAAGCGGTATAGATGGGTGAGTGTTCAAGGGAATGTATAAAGAAGGGTATATAACACCCTCATTGTCTATGTTTTAACGAGAACCATTTAGCTGTATTCTTCTTGAATGAAATCATATTTTTCTTGAACAAATTTAAAAGCTATGTTATATTTGATCGCACATTTTTTCATGTTAATTATGTTAATGAAAATTATCAAGGAGTGAGTAATATTTTTTTTTTTATTTTTGTTGAAAACGACAAGAGTTTGTTTCAAGTTAACTGAAAATATTTTTGTTTCATACATCCAAATAAAGCATTTTGATAAACTTTTACGTACATTTAAGACAAAATCTTTATTTGATTTTTAATTGACATATTAGGTAATAGGTTTGTGTCACCATTTCTCAGTAGAATTTGTTCAAATTTTGTAGTTATATTGCTTTGGAGTAAAGATAATTTTCTGCCAAAAACAAATATAGGTTGTCAGAATTTTAAGGATTTTAAATGGAAATTTATGTAAAAAGGAGTGAATTTTGAAAAAAAA
>JAUMHH010209192.1:0-28071 GCA_032359455.1 Chlamys rubida
TATGTATCAACAGCACGATACTCACATGTTTAAACCTAACCTCAATAATGTTTACCTACAATATGTCCGGCAAGCGGGGGATATAAATTCCACGAATTTGCTTTTTGGATTAAAAGTTAATTCCATAGCAAAATAACTTCGGTTGTCCACTGAATGGTCTCTTTTCTCTGTTGTAGATCAAAATGCATTGATATTTTGTACTTTAATCCAGTTTATCACCTCACCATGGGCGTCGTCCGGTTTAAGTTGTTTTTCACACATCGCCAGCTGCGAGTCTCTGCGATGAAGACAATAACAAACAGCGATTGCAGAACGACTTTATTTTTCGGTTTGCTTTCCTGTTGATGTCAAATGCAGAAACCCAGTGTTTTATCCAAATGAACACAGCTTTTCAACTAAATGATATATTAATGAAATCCTTCATCAATTCAAATTAACAATAAACCTTCATTATGGGCCATTCGGCAACCCAACGGTTCAATTCCGGGTTTTCTCCGGGTACTCCGGTTTCCTCCCACATTTAACCCCGCACACTAACATCTGGGCCCACAAGAGTGATTGAACTTGTTTCATAATTGTTGTAAAAGACGAACAAATTCGTGATATGAGAATTGACTTCGGTGTCTGGCCACATCGCCTAGGGGCGACGTTTCTGGGTCACAGCTAGTTAGAAACAGTTGAAATGCATGAAAGTTCAAAAACAGATATGCTATCAGAATTTACCCCCTCCCATAGGGACTTAATCATTGTTTCATACCATAGAAAGGGTCAGATTGCTCAGACAATGCCCAGCTGGACATGGACATTCTTACACAGATATATGCAACCAGGATTGACCTCTGGATACCCATCAACGTTTATTTGGGTGTAATAGAAAAAAATGCAACTCGTGCAATTCCTGAAAGTAAATTACATACCGGGTATACCGGCTATTATAACAAATAAAATAGCTGGATCTGTTTAAATATCACAACAAACAAAACAGGCAAACATATCATAATAAAATGGAACTTTATATCAGTTATCTAATCAAGCTTTCCTTGTTTTCATTTTTTTTTTAAACAATTAGAGTTTAATTCTAGTCGAAGAATTTAACATTTTAACTCATTTCAAATAAAAGTATGGATGACACGGTGCGTTTTAAATAGCAAAAAAAATAAAACCCGTGAAAAAAAAAGTAAAATGTCCAATGGAAAGTAAATCCATAAATATAATGCAGTAGGTTCACATGTGTTCAAATAGACATGCAAAACTATCAGAGTTGTTTCCCTTCGAGCACCTTACAGCTTATATAAGAGCCGTCTCTTACAGCGTTTAGCAAATTTTAGCGTTCTGTGTTTTCCCATGCAAGACCTTGCAATGAGAAATATATATCTAAAGGACTGAATTTACCAAAATTGTGTAAACTCGTACCCGAAACATCATACAACAGGTCAAAGTTGGCAACTGAACCGACTTTGCCGACCGTTTGACAACCCAGCTGAAATGCTAATGAGGATGTCGTCAGAGAATGACATACGCATGCGTACTGGCTTCAACTAACACAGTCTACGGGGTTTCTTATACTGATTCAGGGAGACCGCACCCCATCATAGGAAAAGGGAAACTGATTAATGCCGGCCAGAGAGCAGTGATTTCGGGAGCCTGTATGACCGAATAGTGGGAGTTTTCGGGCCCCCTTTTTATATATTGATGTAAGTATAATAACGTACGACACAATCGGTGCATCTGTGGAATTAATCGTTTGGGAAATTCGCCGATTTAGCTGTCTCTCAAACAATAGACGAGCTGTTAGGTAGCCGCCATTTCCGTCTGTCAGAACGGTGTTTACGTTTTGTACTTCCAGACCTTTGTCCTGTTATCTATTACAATGATGTGAAATAATCTTCGATGTATGTGTAATACCGATTGCATGTCAAATAACAGACAAATTGGATAGATCTTTGTTATTTCTGCGTCATCATACGGTGTTTTATTTGGTCCATTCATTACCGTACATTGTTTATCACATCATACAAAGTATCTTTTTGACTACATTGTTGCAATGTACGTTGAATCGGCTCTGCAATCAATTAGAGCAACAATTTATGCAGTTGGTTACGGATTTCCATGATATTTGGAAAAATATTTTGAGGATGTTAAGATGCAGACGGTGGCTGAGCATGAATTTTGTGAAAGCAGCCATTTTCAAAGATGGCGATCATGCATAAATTGTGCATAATTACTTGTGAAATCCATGTTGTCCAAGATCTGGGATATTTCATGTCTGTATGATGAAAATCAGTATTATTATGGGTGTGGTGAATAAACAGGATTACAGATTCCGTGTGATGGATTCATGTGGATGTTGAAATCATCACTGAAGCATTAGTATGTCTGGGGTAGAACATCTTTTCACGAGCTGAAATATTGATCATAATTGATTAGCTTGGTCTGGCTGGAGGTCTTTGTATGGCATGGTTGTATAACCAGCTATAAATGAAGAATGTGTTGAATAATTTTCATGATTACCAGTGATATTTATTCTACAAGATCGCTGTGAATAATAATAACAATAAAAAAATATTTTCACAAATAAATAGTGAAGTGCCAGATATGTTATTTTCCCCACAGATTCCACGTTTATTGACTTTTTGTTAATTAATATTCGTATGACTTCTTATCTCACTTCAGTTTGATAAAATATGCCAGACTTTAAAAGAGACGTATTGACACCGTTAGTTCCGAATTACATGTGTAGAATAATCGGCATATATGTTTTTAGGGCTATCATACATTTTGTGCATTAAATGTTGGACCATCATATGTTGAGCATCACATTACAATCATACATGTATTATATGTCTAGAAGTAACTATTTAGTGTAGTCCATTTCTGTGCACATTTAAGTCCCTTTTCTGCAAAGATTATTGTTATATATCCAGAAAGATTCTGTTATTTGTTTATGAATCCTCATTTGCACCTCTTATATGAAAAGAAAATAATTTAATTGTTCTGATGAGAGACTGACAGTTGTTGCCAAGTCATGATGGCTTTTGAAATATTAGCAAATAAAAGTCTACATTGATGGAAGCTTGAATGTTCACACCCCTTCACGTACCGACTTGTATTTACTGTGTGCCATGTAACAGTAAAGCAAACAATGTCAGACTTGAGATATCTGCTGTAAAAATACATATGATTGATGTTTAAAAGTTATAATGAAATGTAAGGCATTATTTTAATGATACCAAAAATGCTGAAGGTAAGTAATTTTGGAATCATTTAAATTTGGTCAACTTTTTTCTGATGATCTGCGAGGAAACTACTTTTGTTATTCATGCTCAGGCAAATGAATGCCACTGTAATGGACCACTGTAGCCCAAAATGGTCACAACATTGACCTACTACTGGAGAAGGCCACTGGTTGAACAAAGGTTCATCCATTTTAACTGAATGGAGAATATGAAATAAACATATGATTTATGAAATGACATAAATAATCAGTCGATATATGCTTTAATATGTTGTATTTTTTTGTATTTCAGATTTTTTTCTTTTTTAAAAAATAATCATGTCGGAACTGGAACAGCTACGACAGGAAACTGAACAGTTAAAAAATCAAATCAGGGTAAGTCTATACCAGATCGTTACGATCAACTATATATAATTAGAGGTAAAAACCGTATAATCATAGTGTGTGTGTATTGTCTATTATTTGTTCTTCTGGTGTGTATTCTACTTCCATAACTTGTGACATTTGAGTATAGATGTTTCTTCCATTCTAGCAAGGAGGAAAAGTACTAGCGTATCCTTCAGGTGTTCTTCCCCAAATAACTGCTCCTCTCCCTTTTTCACAAGGTATTCAAATTAAATAGACGCCTTTCCAGACCTGAGTGACCAGGCCAAATCAATAGCATTTAGGGTGTATAGGTGCCATGAATCTGAGGCATACATGTTTCATTGTTTGTCTTATTTACATGAATATGTAAACATCAGTCTAAATATAGTATTTATTCAATGCTATTAAAACTTAAGTTATAACCCTTTCACCACTGTAAACCATAATGGACTCATCCAAATCAATGCATGGTCGAGTCTACTAAAGTTACATAGGGGTGAAAGGGTTAAACCTATGGGCTTGATTACCAACATGATTAAGTTGTGGTTCTACTCATCTCTTTAATTTGATTTGTTCTTCTGGCCAGACTTCTGAATTTCATTTAGGAATCCATCAAATAGGAAACACTCGCCATCTTCTTAGTCTTCTTTATCTGTGTATCAAAAATCACTGATTCCTCCGTGGTTTATCGGGGTACATTTACGGTCTATTTACATTGGACCCATCTCCCCAATTTAAAAAAAAACATGAGATATTTCTCAATCCCCTTTAAATTACCAATTGGGAAATCCAAAAAAAAATGTGCGAATTCAAATAATTCTTCCCGACTGACCAAGTTCTCAAAATTAAGCTATACGTATGACAGACTGATCAAGTTGTCATAAAAGGAAAAAGTTGAACACTATAAATTTCATGTTTAAAGGTTACTATATATAATAATCATGATCCAGATTTCTTAAAATGGTATGTCAATTCTTTTCCCCTATTACATCCCGGGGTCTGTTTCCCAAACTCCACTAATTAACCCCTGTGACAGTGTATACCAGAATGGAGGGATAGCATGTGTGTTATGCATGGGATGAGGATAATTAATCAATATATAGCGTGATACTTAGGATATATGTATTAATGCACTGATCGACGGTAGTGCTGTATCGTGATACATTTCATCAGTGATGAAGGAAATTGCATGAAATGTTATTGTTTACTGTGACAAAATACACTTATCTAGAAGTTTATCAAATACTCAGATGAGAGGTTACAAGTATAGCATTCAAATTGAAAACATCAACCTACAGATCTAGAACAGACTCGGAAGATGGGGTGATGATGAGACTGAATAAATACTTGGGAATTTAGTAAAACATTACTCCTGTTAAAAACAAAATTGTTTTGCCTTGTGGTAAGTATTATATTGAAAGAGAGGTATCATGATGTGTATCTTACTGTGCAGTTTGTCCAAGCCCTAGTAACATGTTAGGGCTGGAACAATACACAAACCTTTCTTACAATATTTACATGGATAGAATATTGACACATATTCCAACTACAAAAACTGTTTCTTTATCTCCCATAGTAAAAGTCTTATCATAGACTGTAACCATATTAGGGGTGTCACAATACGCCAAGAGTGTATCACGATATATTGCAATACAGAATGAATATAATAGCGATATGTATCCCGATATATTGTCATAGGAAAGATGTGCTCAATTTTATAATAACTTGTCAGAATGTTATCAAACTTAATCATATTTATCACATAGATTTCAGAGTTTTGTCAAACCAACCATCGATTACAATATTTGAACTAATTCCCACCACTATTAAAAGCCTGTTTTATGCTTATTGGCATATCTGTTAGAATTTGTAGTAATTGGCAAAGTTAAAACTTTAGAAAAATATTGCGATACAGTCATATTTCATCTCTGTATTGTGGTACGATACGATACACCCGTGTATTGTGATATACCTGTTTTCCGATATATTGTGACGGCCCTAAACCATATTGATTCAACTTTTTGATTGCAATGTTATATAAAGATCATAACAGAATATTTCGAAAGATTCATGATGAGGAAAATTTCAGAAAGAGTATTGCAAATTGATATTCAAGATATTTTAGAAGTCGGTAGCATGACATGATATTATTAATTAGCCTTCCTAGTTACATGTTGTAAATCTGTAAAATCTTTGTGTGTGTTCTGCATGCTCGCTAAGGAAGTCACTTGTTACAGGAAGCTAACGAATGCCATCTTCTGCTTGCTTTATGTGTCATTACAGTTGTAATCTGTTATGTTGTTCTTTTTGTTCCTTCTCTTTTAAATGTATGATACAGTCTGACACAAGACCAGGGCAGATGGAGTCGGATTGTTAGCTGGTTGAATAGAGAATCGGCGGAACAGAGCAAACCATAGAAGCACGTCTTGATGTTGTGAAATGTTGTATTTGTGAAAATGTATACCTATGTTCTTTTAAACATGAAAATGTTTCAACGTGAATTAAACATGCAGTATACGTATCTGTCAATGAATTGTGACAGGGATGTATACTCTCATATTTAGAGTAGTAGCTATCCTACTTGCAGAAATTGAAATCAAATTAAGCCAATAGTGCATGCATTCCATTTAGCAAAACAGCACATTCAAAATTATGTTCCTGCACATGTACAAATCAAATGGAGGAAAGAAAATTCCAGACTAAACCTCAATGGGTCTATCGATACAATTAATGACATGTTGAGAAATATCGCCTTAATTTACAAGTTTTGCACACTGACATGACAATATTTAAGACCAACATAATACAATTAAACTTTTTATGCATAGATCATTATTCAATGTAGTGAACACCAGAAATGTGAACTTTAACTGTAACAGCCATAGATCATTATTCAATGTAGTGAACACCAGAAACGTGCACTTTAACTGACAGCCATTGCTCTTTATTCAATGTAGTGAACACCAGAAACATGAACTTCAACTGACAGCCATAGATCTTTATTCAATGTAGTGAACACCAGAAACGTGAACTTTAACTGACAGCCATAGATCTTTATTCAATGTAGTGAACACCAGAAATGTGAACTTTAACTGACAGCCATAGATCTTTATTCAATGTAGTGAACACCAGAAACTTTAACTGACAGCCATAGATCATTATTCAATGTAGTGAACACCAGAAACGTGCACTTTAACTGACAGCCATTGCTCTTGATTCAATGTAGTGAACACCAGAAACATGAACTTAAACTGACAGCCATAGATCATTATTCAATGTAGTGAACACCAGAAACGTGAACTTTAACTGACAGCCATAGATCATTATTCAATGTAGTAAACACCAGAAACGTGAACTTTAACTGACAGCCATATTGGATCCAACTTGGTACCTTCAAATGAGACCCTCCACAAATATATTTTTCTCAGCAGAATGGCACATTCTATTTATTTGGTCGACTGGTTTGTATTTGCACAACTGGAACATACTGCAAGACTCTTATCTTCATTGTAAATAGAATGGAAAGTTTTCACCAACCCTGATATAATATCCCCTAGGCCTTGGTATTATACTCCGCTTGTGCATGAAACAAATCATTTGCTCACAAGTGGCAAGTTTTAATCACAATTGTCCATGCATATGTAACATTATCACCAGTCATTCAGTCATAATTGTCAATTAAGCTGCTGATAAAATTGCTAAAAAGATGCTTTATCAGCAGCTTAATTGACAATTATGACTGAATGACTGGTGATAATATTACATCTGCATGGACAATTCTGACCGATTAAAATTACTTGGGTAACATATGGCGAAATGTGATTTTGAGTTATCACAACTTGGTCTTTTCCTCTAATAATCCTCAATACAGCCTTTAATAATGGCTAGATTTGCGGTAACCTTTTGAAAATTCTGCTAGGTTTGAAGTAGTTAATTACAAAATGTTCCTTGGTAGTAAACCTTTATCATATACTGGGATTTAGGGTGTTTCTGGTCCCTGGACTAGCAGGTCTTGGCAATTTATTTTGGCAGTGTGATTATAAAAGAGCATTATAACTAAACTAAGTCTAGAAAACCCAATATATACACATATCCTGACTGTATAGCTATGTCAGTCAACAGGAAAACGCCTCTGGTCAAGGGCAGAGGAAGCAATAAAACCAAAAAGATTGAATATTGATTCTCTGAAAGTGCATTTGCCTCAGCAGTTCTAGTAAAAATAGAGCTTTCAGAGTAAACATATCCTGTGTGACAAACTTCTCGTTAAAAAACCGGGTTTGAAAGTACTAGGTATTGCTATTCAGTATTTCAAAAATGTAGGCTAGTTTGAATAAAAATGGGTTATGTAGCCGCTCTGAACCAATCGCTGTATAGCAAAAAAACTTACATATCAGATCACAATAAAGTTCTTGTGTTAATGCAAGACTCATATTATTGTATCCAACACAATGGAAGTTCAGCATGAATTCCCATTCAGGGGTTATTAAAGATCCAAAAACTAAATACATTTCTGTAAATTTAAACCGTGGTAAGAAAACCTGTTCAAAATGAAATTAAACCAGTTTAAAATTAACACACTGTTGCCTTTCTCTTGTGTTATTGCTAAATGACAGTGATCATAACAGTTTTTTCTAAAAATTAAAAAAATAAGTTGGGGGGGGGGGGGGGATTTTAGATAAAAATGTTAATGCTTGGATGAAAAATTAACGATATACTGTTGTTAATTTGTAGTCAATTTCCTATTACTAAAATTCAATGAAATCTCCTTAACAAAATATGAGAACGATGAAAATTGAAAAAATAAACATGTGTACATAGGGATAAATTAGAACTAGGGTTGTCACAATGTACCTGGGGTGTACACATATTACAGTACATTGCAATACAGAGGGAACATACTGTGATATATATGTTTCAATGTTTGTCATTGGTGAAAGGTGCTCCATTTAAAAAAGATGTGTGGTTGGAATGTTATTGACATATCTTGGAGAAGTGTAGACATTTACAAAGTTAAAACACCCAGCAGAGTCATAAAAATCAGCTTTTGATAATATTGTGATACAGCAATATTTCATTTCTGCATTGCAATATGATACGACTGTGTATTGTGATATACTGGTTTTTCCAATATTTTGCGACATCACTTATTGAAATATCAACTTTAATCTGATGGCTTATATTACCACTTGCTCCATTTAAATGAATTAAGGATGACCCTGTTTTTTCATCTGCATCAGTTATTTGCGTGACTCATTGAAGAAAGACAATAAATCAATAAAATTTATGAAACTTTGAACATTTGAGTCAATCGATAGACAAATAACCTATAGATGGCTACTCTGGATCAAAATCACAGCATGATGCACATGCAATTTTATGAGAAATTGTTTTATTTTGGCCTTCCATTCAGTTATAACAGGACAAACTCTTCTAAAGTTTGTAGGAATTTTCGGAATGGTCCAGATGAAGTATTTTGTAATTCCTTTAACTCATTCACCCCTGAAGACACGTTTGAACTCTTTCAATTCAAAGGTTGGAATAATAGTTCATTATGAAATTTCAGGGGTGAATGAGTTAAGTAAGAAAATGAATGTAAAAATAGCCCTTAGTTTACGATGTGTCCACAACTTAAAATTCTACTTTACAGAATTCTTTTAAAACTGCAATGTGCTTGTATTTTAAAATCCTGGATTTATAATACAGGGAAATTATCAGCATTTCAATGACAAATTGATGACAATTCCTCATTAGCAGAACCTGATCAGCAGCAAACAGATTTTGTATAAAGAGACATTACAATACACAATTATTTAGTATTCGAAAATAGAATTTAATCGATGCATAGAAGTTAACAGGTCAATCCTAATAAAGGATTCTGTGATGAGATCTAATAATTGGTTGTCTGTAAGATTGTAAACAACAGCAGGTACTTGGTCCGGTGGCCGGGTAATTTATTGATGGGTAGCTTCTATGTAAGATCAATAATGCTTCACCAAAACATGTTTACTATGCTAGTCCAGTAAGGGGAGTAGGTGTACATATTTAATTACCACAGATGCTGGTACTTGTCCATTGCTAGAGCTATCGTTACTTGTTTTGTACCCACCAAGCTATATAATTTGTGTATTTGTTAGCTGACCTTGGCCTTGAGTCGTCTGATTTTGAACTGTTCTATTTTCCTTATGATGGTAAGGTGGTTGCATGAAGTGAAGCGAAAGTCTTTTTCTGTGTCTTGCACAATTGTTATTTGGCATCAAGCTATATGTGCATGATATATATATATTTAAAAATGACGTCCTGGTACTTTCTTAATTTATTTGGCATCTTATTTTGGTTTTCTGTGCATACATACCGGTATGAATATGATGGTTTATAGATTAACATAGTGCATACTTGCCAACCCTCCCTATTTAGGAGGGAGACTCCCAATTTTGAACACTTAAATTTAGTGTCTTCAACCAGTGAATTTGCTTAACTGTTCCTATATTCTAAGATCTAATGATTTCTTCTGAAAGAACAACTCAAGTTAAGTAATTTTACAGGGTTATTTTGTCTCTAGGGGATGTATACACGCATTTTATTTATGTTTTAATTTTGAGCATGCACAATCTTTCCCACCGAAATTTCAAAAAGATGGCAAGTATGATGGTGGTTCTTGGGATGCTATGTAGAATCAAAATCCAGGGCAAGTGATGTTGATATATTTATACGGATTCTGTAATTACATGACGCCATGGTTGATTTCCATTATGTATGACCATCATAATGTATCTATAATGCTGTTCCAGTAGTAAACACTTTAACACTGGGTACTAACCTTGTTACGGTAGTGTCTATCTACTCCTGTACACAACACCATAAAGTTGTCGGGCAGTAAAGTGTGTACAGTGGCATCTGGTGTTTAGCACGGCGGCCCAGACTTTGTGAAGGATGAACTATTGTACCAGGGTGTTTGGGAGATTACACATCTAGGTCAACTAGCTATTGATATAAGGCTTGTAAGCTGGTGCTGTTCACCTAAAGGAACACAGGCCTATTGTAGTTGAAATCAATTGTGTTCTGAAATAAACACATATACACAGTTATCAAAACATAAAAATCTTTTGCAGTTAACATTCAAGTTTTCTCATTTCCTGTTTAAAATAGTATTGTTAAATATGATTTTTTCTTTTTCTCTCTTTCTGAAGTTGTTTTTGAATCAATTGTATTTACACAACCTAATTCAATAAATTTTCTGGAGGAATAAAACATGGCATAATTTTATAAAATTTTCTTGGAAAGGTGTTTTGTGGTAACGTTGTCATTGAAAATACATATGCACCTAAACTATATCCTGCCTGTGAAAGATTGACTGTTCTGATTTAATTGTAGGTCATACTGGCAGTTAAATGTTAATGCATACATCCAAGGCAGTAAATAATTTAACAGTTTAAATCTAGACAAAAAATCCTTTGTCCTGGTTCTGTGGCAATGTATTTACATGGGAAATTATTTTAATGCAATGTACAGGTATTACAATAGAATACATAATGTACAGTTAATAAATTCAAGTATCTACTGAATGTTCAAAAAAGCACAGACATGTATAAAACTGATTTAATTTATTCACACATATTATTCACCAGGATCCTATTGGAGTTGAAGTCATATTAGTAATTTGCATAATGATGTACCAGATATTCATTTGACAAGTAAAGAAAATGTGCTAAATGATATCCTATGATAGAAAATATTCATACTAAATGATGTGTTTAAACTTTTGAATCATAATGGACAAATTAATGAGATGTAAATGGCCAAATTCCAACTCAACCACAGATTCCCCTGCCCCTCCCCAATCACCTTTCTAAAATAATAAATGATTCAGGAAATTGTGATCTATTATTTGGTGAATGAAAAACTCAATACATATCAAGCTGTTTTGTGTATCGATATCAGTTTTGCATGAAGATCACAGTAATGAAACGATGAATAATATCTACAAATATGCCATTATCGAATGTGTGAAGTTATATAATAAAACAATATATTTGAGGCAAAAACACAAAATTTAAAATATACTGAGCATTGTAACTTAAAACGCACTAATTATATAACAAACTAGCTTCAATATCGCCTGCTAGTGTTACACTTCCAATGTTGTATAGCCAGTACAGCATTGGCCTCCCCAATAGACTATTGGTGTATGTTGAAAGTTGTCAATTATATACAAGTCTAACCTAAAATCATCTGTGCTAAATACCACATCACTTCTTCATCTACACGTGTAGTCTTTACTGCTGGTCCAGTGTAAATAAGTCTGTCCAACACAAATCGGCCAATTGTTAGATATATCGGAGGATGTGGACAGCTACATGTTACTGCCGGGTACAAAGTTCAAGTGGTGATTCAGAAGCTGTCTGTGTGATGAGAACAGGTTATGTGTTCACACACAGCTACTACAGAGCTGAGGAGGAGGTCTGGCAGCACACACAATGATGATTCACCTCTTCATTATCTGACACTATTTATAGATTTACCCCCTCCTTCAACATATTTTTAATCTGCTCTACGGCTGTATCCAGAAATAGCTGTAATTCAATTTCGGTTGGGTGCCTTAGTGGTAATATGGCTGTCTGGAGGGCATCTATGGGCCCATGTGATTGAAGATACCAGCCCTCCAGCAACCTGTGGATTACACCTAATTGGGACATAGTTACAATAGGTGTTTTGTTTACTGATCTTCTCTCTGCTAGCATGATCAGCTTATGAGGGATAGTCAATTCAGTCACCCCTGAAGATACATTAGAACTCTTCCAATTCTACGGTTGGAATAGTTCATTATGAAATTTCATGGGTGAATAAATTAATATAAAAGGCTATTGTTCGATGTTCCTGTTTTACAATACTAAGGTACATGTTGGGAGTGTAATAGTTTGTAGTATTTAATTTCTAACAAAATACAAATTTACCACGAGGTCTGAAGAATTTCACATTTGAACCCACAAGTGGAAGTAGGTGCAAGGCGTCGAGTGCAACTTCTCTCTGACGTCTACATAGGATCTTAAAAGATTTCTTCTGGTATAAATATTTATATAGAAATTTTACCCAAATAATGTGCCTAATATTTGAACTTATAACTTTTCAATATAAGATATGTACCAGGAGGTCCTTGTACGTAGGGACCATGTTAAAAAATGCTTTCAACAAATCTGTTAATAATAAAACTGATCTTTGCAATTTGATATTGAATCTTGACTCATTTACCCCTGAAGATACATTTGAACTCTGCCAATTTAAAGGTTGTAATATATCTGTTAAAATGTAATGTACATGACGAGGATACGTAACAGTAATAAACTTTATATGGAACACGGATCATGATTTGGCTCCAGCATGTCACGATGTTGTACTTATAATAAATACAGTACTTCCATTGATTAAATCCGGTAAGAGTAATTACAGCAATATCTACTTTGAGGTGTGACTTCATCTGGCTGTTTTTAATGCAGATGTAATCGTGGATTCCACAACATCATGTCCACAATCTACAAGTCCTCTTCTAGAACTAAGTAATTGTTTATTTAACAATGAATGATTCACAGAATCAAAGTTTTCTGACTCGTTATCACGGAGTTTCCATTGTTTAAGTAATTTTCGTGATGTCTGTTTTCTAATGAACTAATAGGAGAGAAAAGCATAGCTGCACATTCATTACCCAGCAGCAGTGTTCAGGTCTGTCATTGGAATTTTTAAGAAATATATATATGTCGAGGGGAAATAAAATTTCTTAAGAACCTCAGCAACTGTCAGCATCAACATGTGCATGTTCACCAATCAATACAACTTCAGTACTTAACTTGTTAAAATCTTTTGTTAGTTCATTAGACCTAGACGTTGCATACACCATTACTGGTAATTAAGAAGAAGCCAAATTCATTCATCTTTGAACTGTATGGCTGTTAGTTTCATTATTGATGACACATTATGGTAAATGATCAGGAAATTTTGTTCAAAAAGAGAGATAATTACAGAAATTACATCCCATATTTTCATACAAAAAAAACCACATTTAAATCACCAATCACCTTTTAAGACCTGAACACTGTCAATGTTCTAGGAGAATTTATATTACGTTCTTGCAAATTAGGTGAAATTTTGCAAGATCTTCACCTCGTAAATTTCAAGGATTTTAATAGAATGGAGTTATACTGTTGTATGATCTAATTATTTCTGAACTAATGTATGACTACAATTTTAAATAAGTATTGATTTTGTTTATTTAACAAGGCTTTTAAATGCATAGAATGTGAACATTCTCTAAAGCAGGAAGAAAATGTGCAGATAAGGGGTATTAATCATATTCTGCTCATAGGAACATTTTAGAATGATGGGTATTCCTTTTGGAAATTTACCCAGAAACAGTTAAGAATTTGGCAAAGATTAATCTTTGTCTACTGTCACGAAACTAGCATGAATACTGTTTTCTGTACAATTTAGACTTGATTTGCTCTGTTCCCTATGTGGACTTTAATTACAAGAAGGTTTCACCATAATAAATCAATAGTGATAACACATATTTAATCTCTCAACATGTTTTACCTAAACATAGATTTAATTACAAAGAATGATATACAACGTACCTATAATACTGCAAGTAAACTAAAAGCTTTATAAACTGTGTGGATGGTAAATATTTATAACTGTGCATAATGACATTCCTGATGATCGTGACATTGAAATGTTCTGTGAACACGTTGGTTCCGTCAAACTGAGCTTCTGTTGAATTATTGTGTATTATTCATCAAGAACAATCAATACTGAGATAGCTTTTGTACATGTGACACGAACGATTTCTGTTTGAATTCCTAGTGTTTTACCTCTGTTTCTGGATGTTAGCAGGAATATTGAATCATTCTGATAATGGCTAACAAAGATGTACCGATATCATATTTGTGTATATATATACTGTCTTAGACTAATTTTATACAGAGTACACACATAGAGACTGGGTTTGGTGGGTTGATGGTGTTGTCCATATGTGTGGTATGAGCTGGCTGGCAGCCAGGCTTTAGAGCTAGGAGATCAATAAATAGCCTTAGATGGAGATCTGTGTTGGCTTACTCAGCTTCCAGTAGCAGGTGCCTTTTGTGGCCAGTATAGACTACAAGTCCCACCCATTACAACTCTTCAGTGATTAATTACATCCCTGTTATTATTTTATGCTTCTTGTCAATCTATACCGGATAGGAGATGACTTATGTAGGCTAAGCCTGTTGTCTCATCCAATTGTGCAATTTTTTGTCCAATAAAATTTGTTAAACTCTAAAATTATTTTATCATGAACAATTAATAATTCCATATCTAGCTACTTTGGAATTTAGTTATTTCATGCAGACATCTACATGCACAAACATTAATATAGTAATGTACTTATTAAAGTACTGTTAGACATAAAAAAAAAATCCATATAACAATGTAATAGGAGAGTATTGTGAATCTTTCAATTCAAAGAACTCCAAAATTTGAGCTTTTAGGGATCACAAAACTTTGTGTTTGTTCCTTTGTAATTTCCAATTTTCATGGATACCTTGTTTGATATATACAGTTGTGATAAAGTATTTTCAGTAGCAAGTTTTTCGCAAGTGAATAGTTTTGAATTAAAGCAAATAAAAGTAACCATCTTTAATTTTGTACCAACAAGAAAATCCCAGGTTTTAAGACTAATTCTAGCTGTGGGCAAATGAAAATTTATGCAGTTATAAATTGTCTAGTGGACAAGGCATAACATTAGTCAGCAGTGCACATATTAATTAAATATCACTTTTCATTGCACGTCATAATTTCTATTTTCAGATCAAGTAATCTATTTCATTACTTATCAAATAAACAATAGAGAGGCAGTAGTCAGCTTCTTTAAAAGGACCCTTATAATGATGACTGCCATACAATATACACGTAGTACACACAGTAGAATGTAATTTTTGGACTAAAACTCAAATCCACTTGCCCAGACTTACGTTTAGTTCTTCAAGTTACTGTAGGCTCTTTTCTGATAATTTAATGCATATTTATATAATAAATATTTTAAAAGCTGTAATTTCCATGTGAATATCAAGTCTAGAGCATATTCACAGAGGAATTCCTGAGAAAACTAGCAATAACTTGAAGCTGTTGATGTCAGCAGAATATTCAGGAAAAATCAATTTTGAACACGACTGAAACTGAGGCTCTACTGCTAGTCGTTTGGCAAGGTCTAATACTGCAGGCATATAATACAGTCGTCTTATCTCAACTAGATGATCATTATATCGTCATAGCTCCTGTAATCCCTTGTCGTGAGTTTCAGATCAGAAGTACGCTGAACTCTTCACCACTCCTTCCGATAATGATAATCACAATAATCTGTTACAGAGCTGTTCTTCTTATAGAGTTACTACTACTGACTTATGTTACTTCAGATAGAGAATTCACGACTATTGACTTGTATATGACATTTCCCTGTGTGTAAGATAGAGCTGTCCAGGGTAAGAAAGGGGTGTAGCAAATTTCTATCTTACAACCCAAAAGGCGACGTGATGAAATTAAAAACCTTTTACGATATATTTACCGTACACGTAAGAAAGATGTGGGTATTTTTTCTGGGCAAACTCTAGTTTGCCAATATGGGATAATATATGCTAAATCCGGCTGACTGATTCGTTTTCGTCTAAAAAGCTCCGCGGGGGGGGGTTTGATAGTTTCAAAATGGTGACACCCGTCCAAATGCATTTTCATGGGTTTCTGAGCATATTCTGGTGGTTGGAAGGAGAGAAAAATACTCTTTCATGTCTAAGGGTGTAGGATAGGGAAATTCCACCCTCGAGATTTTCAAATTTTGCAAATTTTCCTCCGGTGGGATTTCCCTATCCTACACCCATGAGCATGAAAGAGTCTTATATTATTGACTACAAGCAATACTAAAAGTTAATTAAAACTACTGGGTATCCATGCATGCTGTTGCATAAAATATTTTTTAAAAGTCTGCAAGTTTGCCTGAAATAAACTTAGCTGTTTGACCATTCTGTACAATAATAAGATTTCTGCATTAATGTTAAGTTTTCTTTGCAGCAAGGAGATGATGAAGCAATGCTGGTTTATTGCATGTGTTTGTATTGATGTACAAAGGTGTTTTCCTATTGAATTGAATTAGTTTTTAAAAACGAAATTCCCTCTTGGTGTTCACAGGAGGCAAGGAAAGCTGCTGCTGATACGACTCTCAGCCAAGCTGCCTATGGCGTCGAACCTGTTGGACGGATACAGATGCGCACCAGGCGTACCCTTAGAGGTCACTTGGCCAAAATATATGCCATGCACTGGGCAACAGATTCTGCGTAAGTATCATCCATGAAAATAAATGTTCTGAAATTTCTAAACGAGGTGTTTTCATCTAGATAATATAATCTGGTTTGGTATAAATGATAATGACTACATATATGATAATATAATCTGGTTTGGTATAAATGATAATGACTACATATATATAAGTCATTCAGCTAATTTTAGTGAAATATGTCATTGTGTATTTTGTGTCAATTTTGAACAAGGCTCTCAAGTCTAACATAAAAGGCTGCTCTCATTACAATAAAGCCAGGTTTAATAAATATTTAATGCTACAGACACAGTCCTTATTGATACTTTTAAAGTATTTTGATATCGCGGGAGATAGTGAGATTAACAATCTGTCATAATAATTTTACGTAACTACATCCTTCGAAATGAATATTGATTATAGAAAATCACGATTGACTATGAACAACTTGACTTCATTAGTTTATCAGAACACCACGAGCTGTAGCCACTAGACACTGAACATGGACTAAATTGATTGTTCAAAACACAAATTTAAAAGGCCTTGAATTTGGTTTGACATGATCTGTATGGGTGCTCCCATGCCATTAGATTCTTACTTCACCGATTGGTTCAAAAACACCACCAACTGGAACCCACAAGACACTGACTAAATCTTTTGATTGGAAAACGCTACTAGCTAGAGCCACTTGGCACTGACTAAATCTTTTGATTGGAAAATACTACTAGCTAGAGCCACTTGGCACTGACTGAATCTTTTGATTGGAAAACGCTACTAACTAGAGCCACTTGACACTGACTAAATCTTGTGATTGGAAAACACAACTAGCTAGAGCCACTTTGCACTGACTAAATCTTTTGATACGAAAACGCTACTAGCTAGAGCCACTTGACACTGACTAAATCTTTTGATACGAAAACGCTACTAACAAGAGCCACTTGGCACTGACTAAATCTTTTGATTGGAAAACACTACTAGCTAGAGCCACTTTGCACTGACTAAATCTTTTGATACGAAAACGCTACTAGCTAGAGCCACTTGACACCGGCTAAATCTTTTGATACGAAAACGCTACTAACTAGAGCCACTTGGCACTGACTAAATCTTTTGATTGGAAAACACTACTAGCTAGAGCCACTTGACACTGACAAAATTGTAAGATCAGAAAATACCAATAGCTGAAGCGATTAGATGTAAATTCCTTTTGAAGTTATTAAAGTCGTTGCTGACGTTTGTTATGTGTGTCTATATAATGCCAGAATTTGAATTAAAAGTAATAATATGAACATTTTACTTCTTTACAGAAATCTAGTATCTGCTTCACAAGATGGTAAATTAATTGTATGGGACGGATATACTACAAATAAGGTGAGTATTGTTAGGTGCTAGCAATGTTTTACCTGTTAAACAATGGCCTGAAGCAGTTATAAAAACACACATAAAGAAAAAATACACGGGAAAGAAAGTCAGAAAAGCCAAGAAGACATCAAGGAATAGAATCCTGTAGGAGTATCTTTGTATTGACTAAATAAGATAATAATATAAGACAATACATTTTGTTTGGTTTAAAAGAAGAATTAAGATCTGGTCTATAAAATAAATGTTTTACCAAACTAAATGTTTTGTGAAATCTTGAAATTAAAATACCAAATTTAAACTGGGAAAAAAATTGTTGATGTCAACAAGAGGGGAGGTGCGGTTCTGAAAATAAAAGGTGAATGATTGACACTATACAAGTTCATTGTTATTTAAACACGCCTCTATCAATAATTCACATCCTACAACTGGATATGGTTCATATGTAGTAATGGTGTACTTAGTACTGTATAGGGATGTGTAGCCATGTAGAACCTTTGTATAGGGATATTCTACTTTACATGTTCATATTTCAAAGACAGGGACAGCCAAATCATCAACTTATCAAATTATGAAACCAAGATTTACAAGAATCAATCTTCAATATATATACAGATTCGGTCTTGCAGACAAAATCAGGTTTGCCTTTGCTAGGATTTGAGATTGAATTTACCTTTAATAATTCGGTGATGTAATGTGATTGCGTTGTTTATTTTAGGTCCATGCGATACCTTTAAGATCTAGCTGGGTAATGACATGTGCCTATGCTCCGTCATGTAGCTACGTAGCATGTGGAGGCCTCGACAACATCTGTTCTATCTATAGTTTAAAAACACGAGAAGGAAACGTAAGGGTCAGTCGGGAGTTGCCTGGACACACTGGTTATCTGTCTTGTTGCCGTTTCCTTGATGACAACCAAATAGTAACAAGCTCTGGGGACATGTCGTGGTATGTACCTACAGGACACCTGTCCATGGGATGTTTCAAATTGATATTACTGTATACCTGGAAATTATCACTGCAGTTAACTTTTGCCTTTTTGCCCTAATTTATCGTTACAGCAAATTACTGTAGTAAACATAAACAACATAATACATAGTAGTTAAAGGTGAATGGTGAAATTAAGGATTGGCAAATTGATTTTACCTGCAAAGGGCAAAATTTGACTAGCCTTAAATTTCCAATTATACAGTATATATGGTGGTATAAACCCTATATTTGGGTAGTATTCAAAGTCACTTTCTAGATATTAAAGCTTATACTTAAAAAGTCACTGCTTAAGATTTCTATATGTTAACAATTTAAAGAGAGAGACAGCTTAAGTAAAACCTTAACTGGATGTCAGTGTGAATCTAATTTATTTAATTCAATTGCAAAAGCACCTTTTTCACTTAAAGAAAAGATTGTCTTGTTATATTGATTTGGACTTACTCGGTTATTCAAAATTAAAGAAAAAAATTGAAAATCTAAAAATATGAGGACTATATTCATAAAAGGACTTTTTGATATTTTGAAGCTACACATTAACCATGACAGTCACTAATACCAATTCCACCTGATGCAATCTATCAATTGAAATATTTTCCCGATTTACAGTGCATTATGGGATATAGAGACAGGTCAGCAGACAACAGCGTTCACTGGTCACACCGGGGATGTGATGAGTCTGTCGTTGGCACCAGATATGAAGTCATTTGTCTCAGGGGCATGCGATGCCTCCGCAAAGGTAAAACTTCAAGAAAAAACTTTGTTATCAGAGTTATTATAAATAAAATCTAGACTCCAAGCTATTTGGATTCTTGTATGGTTATGCCTGGATCAGTAGCTCGTGTGTTTGTAGGCACTATCAACTGTATCTGGTTGTGTGTATTTTAAAGGATTGGTTTTTTTTAATCTCCAAAGAATTTGAAATTTTTTAAGTTATTTACACAGTTATCAAATAAACTTCATAAACTTGTATACCAAAAATGTGCAGTTTCATTAAGTACGCCATGTTTTTAATTATGTTACCCGGTCTTTGTTCACAGCTATGGGATGTCAGAGATGGAATGTGCAAACAAACATTTTCAGGACATGAATCTGATATAAATGCAATCACTGTAAGTATATTATCAACTTGACGTACACTAATATGTTTGTCTGATTAGGCTCTTGAATTGGACTACAGTTAATACTGATAACCTATTAACTTTTGTTGTGGGGCTTAAAGGAAAGGTTCTATCTTTAGGATATATTGTGCTTATAGAAGGAAAATAACTGATCCAGTACAACAAGCTTTAGACCATAGTGCTCTAGCAGGAAATAATTGATACATCACAACAATCTGTGCCTCAAGTGTTCTAGACAGAAGGAAATAATTCATGGCTAAGCTACAAACAGTGTTAACAAATAATGTCTCACCAATACAGTATTGTGGTAATCTATGTAATAGGAAGAGAACTTGAACTATAACTTCCTGTTATATAAATTGGTGACAATTGGAGTTTAATTGGTGCAAAAATTAGCACTAGGCAGTATGTTAAAAGATAATAGTAGAGTGTGTACTGTGTCGCAAATTTTAGTACTAAGTAAATGATTAGGTACTTTAATTGACTTACAGATGCAGACATACACAACAATTGATGTAATTGTAGTCTAATATGGCTTAAAACTGATGTCATTGTCTATATGTAAACCATGAAAAGGTATTTTAACTGTATTGTGTTCATCTAATATTTATTACCTAAAAGTTCAAACTTTGAGAACTTTGTTCTGAATCTTGTATTTGATTTGTTGCAATGCACGTAAGGAAACTTTGAATGTGTTTTATATTTTTCAGTATTTTCCGAACGGTTACGCATTTGCAACTGGGTCTGATGATGCCACATGCAGGCTTTTTGATATCCGTGCTGATCAGGAAATTGGCATGTACTCGCACGACAATATCATCTGTGGTATTACGTCTGTGGCCTTCTCTAAGTCAGGTCGCCTCCTCCTCGGTGGTTATGATGATTTCAACTGCAATGTTTGGGATGTCCTAAAGCAAGATAGAGCTGGTAAGTTCTGCTTCAAATACAATTTATTTGCAATATTTTGCTTAAATTCAATCAATCGGCTATTATTTACATAATTTAAAATCATTGCTTCATTAAGAAATTATTTGGTCTGGCCACATAGTATGCTCAAAATGTACTTCTGGGAATCGGTATCATAATATTCAACTCTGACCCCTTTGTGTTGCCCGGAAGTGGGGAATGTCCATCGGTGTAGCTACAGAAGGAAAACTAATTTCCTTTATTGATTGCTATGTCTTTAAGCAAATCAGTATATCAAAAGCCTGTTATTCTGAACGAACCAAATTATAACTGAATTCTTTTAGAATACTGAGGCATATGATTGTAGATTGTGGGTTTTGCCTTACTACATTCTTTTAGTTGTCTTGATTTTGTCTTGGATTTATGTCGTGATTACCAAATATTGCTTTTCAAAATCTTTTGAATTTGTGAAAAAGTACATGCTTAAAATTTGTATACGTCTTTTTAATGGCAGTGAAAAATTTGCACAGCTTTCTAATTTGGATCTTTCATTATTCCATACTCAGAATTTTGTGTGTGCTCGTGGTGCATAACCAAAGACTTCTTAAAATTAAACTTTGATAAGTTTAACATTAACAAAACGTCCCAGAACATATAGCAGTAGCAGCTGGTGATTTGACTATAATGATGACCGTCCGGTATATCCCTAACCCTATAAAACATTGTATGTTAATATGTACTTTTGTTTGTGTACAGGAGTGCTAGCAGGTCATGACAACCGTGTGAGCTGTCTTGGTGTCACTGAGGATGGAATGGCCGTCGCCACGGGATCCTGGGACAGTTTTCTTAAGATCTGGAATTGAGCCAAGTATTAGTTAGCCCATCCGAGGGGAAATATACAAGACTTATTATTTATATCTTAAAACTCATGTGCCCGTGTTATATGGGGGAAAGTAACAGTGTATTCACGCCCATTATGGAAACTATTGTTTTAACAGCTGCGAGGATAAACAAACTTGTGGTTAATTTTCCTTTTTTTTTTATTATTATTATTTAATTTTTTTATGATGGAAAAAAAAACTGAATGTGAACTAACTTTCCACGGGACATAATGGATATTTTTATGGGATGGATTTACAGAAGTTAAGTGGAAAGTGTTACGAAACAGTTGACACTTGGTGTGAAGAGCCCACTGGGCATAAAGTGTAAGGGAGGTGCCGTGGTATATGTGCATTTACTGATGGGCTATTCTAACTGGCATCTGTTACCAAAAACAAATGTCAAATCAAAGAACTTGAAAAAAATGACTGGTACCCATGAAACAAGGCCGAGCTAACAGTACATCAGAATATATCACAGCTCATGACATCATATAAGCTTTCTTGGAAGAAAGATCTTGTGTATAAATAATTATTACAATATATTCCTTGTCTGTGTGTGTTACAGCAGGGGGACCATTTCATCTAAAAATGGGCCCACAAAATCTATACCCCGTATAACAAGCCGTGACTGAGGTCGGACTACGTGTTGCGTAACTCGACCTTGCATGTCCGGGATCGTTCTAACGCTTAGGTGACTGCAAGTGAGGAGGAACAGCTAACGACATGTGGATTATGATTGTGATTTTGTTTTAAACATTTCATGTCCTCTTTGTTCAATCATGCAAGTGCTCATTGATGACGAAGTCTGCATATAAATGATTGACTGGTATCTGCTATAAATTGCCTCAAGAAATTTCTTCAATATGGTGAAAATGTTATTATTCTGAAAATATCAAATTATTAATTTAAGAAAGAAAACAATTGTTTTAGAAAGTTATACAGAAATCAAAACTAGTTGAGATACTTTTTCTTCTGGTAAGAATTTAACCTGAGCTTATTACGTAGATGTATATAATTGGAAGTGATACGGGCAGGGTGGGTTTTATGTATGCGTGATGAACTTGTTGATGCATGATATATGATATTTATGTATATGTAGATACGAATGTATTTCATTATAAACTAGTATTGTCTTCTATTTCGAAGGTTTTAGTGCAATGAAAAATGAAAAGATAAACAACATACAGCATGTAAATGCCTGTTAATGTTTCTTTTCTGAATTTCCCTTCCCTCTACCCCAGTTTGTATAAAACTTGATGTTTTCACTTCTCAGCTTTGACATGGTCTACACATTGATGTATATATAGCAGTGACGTTCAAAGCTGCTGGTATTTAACTAACCTACCTGCCTTTTACAATGAAGTGCTGTCTGAATATCAAACAGTTCGATTCAATTAAAACATTTTGATCGTGAAAACATACTGCTATCTCCAAAGGAACAAATTTTGAAATAAAAAAACTTCCATACAGTCTGTTGGGTTGACGAAGATCTGTAAGGTATCATTATTCTGGACCTATGTGAAAGTTACGTGGCCTTGCTTGCTGTTTGTACATGTTTGTAGGTCCTTCTAGAATTCGCTTGCACTTCAATTTTATCAAATCTGTGTTATTTTGGAAATGGATTAAAAGACTGTGTGGAGCTTTGTAAGGCAATGTGTGCGGATTGTATATTTGCCTGTTTCGTAAAAACCAATGTTCAGCAATTCCTCACAGGGAGTCTATCTGAACTGTGGTCTTGATTTGAATGTAATATTGAGCAAATGTTCACCAACCAGCCATGCCAACAAAGTACATGGGGCTAAAAAAAAACATACAAAAAAAATGTGTTCTGAAATGTTATATATTCATTGTACTATCTGGATATGCATGTTGCACCTATGGATTTGGGTGCATGTTGTTTCCAAGTATATATACATATATTTTTTTTGTTCTTTTTATTTTTTTTGTTGCGTTTTCTCTTCAAATATGGCAAAAATTGAATGAAAGAAAGCGCATATCTCTTCCGTATAACTCACCAGTATCGGGACCCTGATACAATATAGTAATATATGTCAAGCTCGGCATGGAAAGGGAGCGAGAACGAATGGTCGTATGAATGTTTGCATTTGGTGGTATAGGTAAAGTGAAAGCAATCTGACCCATGACCCTGTCTGGGTCAGTCTGATGCTTGTGTATGATTATTTACAACCCAGATTTTGGTCTTCAAGGTTAATAGGTCAGTCAATCTTAGTCCCTTGAGTGTTTGTATTGCAACATGTGCAAGTGTAACTTTTTATTTTCTTGTGACAGATGTGTGTGAACTGATGCATGTTGAAAATGTAGATAGACTTTTATCCTAAGGATTTTCAAATATTTCTTCTAACAAAACAAATTGCTAGACCAAAAGTTACTGAATCATATACAAACATAACATCTTTTCAAGATAATTCATTTCATCTACTTGTAAACATTATACATAGAGAGCATAGGTTGATGTGAATTTTTTAGTACTCTGACTATTCTCTCATTTCGTTTTTATAGATATTTTTGTTCCTTTTTTTCTTACAAATTCCAGAACAAAAAGTACCCAGATTTAGTTTTCCTTTCAGTGATGCTTATCTGTTACTACTACTGTGAAGATAGTACAGGGATGTCTTTTCTCATTCAGTAAACTAACCTGGAGACCTAATGTGAAATGTAAAGGTGAACAGATTTTTTTTCTATAAGAAAACTGCCTATTAACTATTTATTGCCAATAGCAATGCCTGTCGTTCCTAGAGACCACAAGTAGATACAACACAACACCTACTGTCTGTAAGGTTCAATTACTTCTGTAATCAAATGCCCCCAATGCCATGCTCTAGCGGCTCTTCAGTAATCCTAAAATATAAGGTTTCTTCTGTAGTGTCGGGTAGGTAGTGTAGATACTGTACCAATACACCAACAGGAAGTGTTCCTGTTCAAAACGTAATCTAAAACATTAAATCCTACTCATTTACTGATGACCTCAGATTTAAAAACTGCATATGTTAACGGCAATACGTAATTTACTATGGACTCTGAAGGTGCAACGGGGCATGATTACTGAAATAATTATCCTGGAGATGAAGGGTTCGGGCTACACTAGCCGTTGGACTCTTGTGTAACAGTTGTGTTCTGTGGACGGGCAGGTTCCTTTCTCCTTGTCCTAGTGTAAACGTGATGTGTGCTAGATATATCTCACCATCCGCATCTGTGTGTCTATTTGAACTAGTCCTACACATTAATTATGAATATTATATTGTGAAAATTATCTGTCAGTGTCAGTGTAACTGTATTTTTCATTTGTCAATAAAGCTTTTTTGTCATTAATTATCACGGTTCCTCGTTATTTATTTACCGTTCTGAGTTAGTCATGTATATCGACTCAAATCGTTACTACGCATTGAAAATATTCTAAAAGGACAAATGATTTAAACATGATGTAGGGGTTTATAAATATTCAAAATTTGTTAAATTTTAAACCTCCACGGAATTAATGGGTAACGATGGAAAAAGCTGGGCTTAAATCTTGGTATGTGCGTCTGAATAGGAACGCAGAGTAGAAAGAACCACGCGCAGATTTCCTAGACCATGAACTTTTTAAAAAAAATCCCTTAACCGGACACGCCCCCTGGTAAACAGGAAGTCCGCTGAGGCAATACTGACTGATTCGCCCGATCTATAATTAATGTATTATTTGCTTATGTATAAAGCGCTTATCCATATACTTCAGATTATTGATATGCGACACATTCAAAGTGAAGGCTTGTTGCAATTAATCAGATTAAACAGTATGGTTTGTTTTGCATCCGTGTCCACCAAGATTGTATTTGAAGAGATGGTCACCTTATTACAACAGCACTACATCTTTTCGGCGTCAATTGTAGCCAACAAAGTGTTATTAGTATTGCCAACTTGTATTTCACTCCAAATCGGACGATTTCGTCATATATAAGAGAAGAGAAAGAACAGGGATTGTATCTGTTTAATGTCGGAATATAGCCTATAGCTAGTAGGTGTGGTGTTCCTCTTCTCCTCAAGATGAAAAGTTCTTGCCTCGTACAATACCTCAGTATGATTTATCTTGTATCTGGTATTCATAAAACCTTATATTATAATCCAAAATCCATGATTTTACACACGCTATAATATTGATGATGGATTTTGCGATTTTAGTTAACCAGATAGAAGCGCCTATATGAGCTATGTGCCGCGTGTTCATTTGTCGACTATTGTGATATAGACTATGTGTTGATTGAGGTCGTAAATGACAGGGGGTAAGGCACAGACTAACCCCCAACCCCTATTATTAGTTATATAGTCAGTTACTGACCCTCTATAGAACCATAGAGGGTCACTATATTTAGTCTGTGCCTTGCCCTTGTGTTGTAAATGGACTTTTTAACGTGGTAGGATCAAAGTTCTGACTAGGGTATCCCGGTACATGGGCTATTGAATAGCTTACGGATGATTTGATTATTATTCCATATTAAATGGGCAAGATTATCAATTGAGTTCAAATATACGACCTTGGGTTACGTACAAGGTCATCAAGATTAAATGTATTTAAATCTTGTTTTCTGTTGAAATCTTCCAGCCTAAATATTACAAGGCTGACTCTTGGCAGCAGTTTTCTTGTAGACTAGTGGCCAGGCTATCGAAGTCTTCACTGGTCTCGTGAATCCACACAGTAACTGAAGACTAGTCGTGTGTAATCAGTCATCACACTGAACATATTAGTCCAACACATTGACATTTCGTTCGTGTATCGGACATCCTTATAAAGTCATCATCAACATTAGGGACAGCTTTCCCTTTCCGCTAGGCTTTACACGGCTGTATAATGTTCCAGCAAATAAGTCAAAATCTGCTGATCGTTTTAATAGTGTCTTTCCGGTAGATTATGATTCACGTGTAGTCAGAAACTGGGCTTGTCAGACACTGGTCTGTTCAGAGGTGACCGTCCCGGACAGTTAGAAACGAACGTCAACGGAAGCTATTGACGACGATTTCCACAAGGAGGTACATCATAGTGATGAATCTGCTTTGATGTAGAGTTGCCTATAAATTCCTGGCCGTAAGTTCGTCATTTAGTACCAAGTTGGGTTAAAATCGCCCTATTGGAATTTCAATTTAAGTCGAAAAAATCGATTAAGAGACCCCTACTCTGAATAACTTATTTTCATTGTCTGCAGCTGGTCAACAATATGGCCCTACTGTCCACCTTTTACGTAGTATTTGTCTCGCTAGCTGTGACTGACCATCAATATGGCCCTATTGTCAAACGTTTATGTAGTATTTGTCTCGCTAGCTGTACTTGACCAACGTGGTCCCCACTGTTAAAGGTTGTACAGATCTAACTAAAAACTGGTTACAAGCACCTGTTTCCTGTCGAATCGTCATCAACTTGTTAGTGCTAGTATTCCGATCTCTGCGCCGCGTGGACATACATAAGTACATCACGTGGTATAGGAAGTCACTGTGATTAGATATGTATTTGATATGTGTCGGTTGGACTGTCCCATCTGTAATCTTATGCCTTCTCAAGGGCCGATAGAATGGCGTGTCTTTTTAATTTGCTGTTAGTCTTGCTTGCAGCAAGCTAATTTAATATTTGTGATATTAGAAATACGCGCCAGTAACAGTAACACTGCTAATACACATCTGTGTACAAGTGGAGGTAAAGTAACAGTTACACATCTGTGTACAAGTGGAGGTAAAGTAACACTGCTAATACACATCTGTGTACAAGTGGAGGTAAAGTAACACTGCTAATACACATCTGTGTACAAGTGGAGGTAAAGTAACAGTTACACTGCTAATACACATCTGTGTACAAGTGGAGGTAAAGTAACACTGCTAATACACATCTGTGTACAAGTGGAGGTA
>JAUMHH010209193.1:0-12869 GCA_032359455.1 Chlamys rubida
AAATAGAGGTAAAACCTTTCCAATCCTTCTTCTACAATAGGGATTAAGGGATTTCATCCCAATTTGGTCTGGAGCATCCTTTGGCCAAAGGGACCCGGTTTTGTATAAATGGTGGGTTTGGACCCCTTTTGGGCAGAGTTGCAGGGCCCAATGGGGGAAATAGAGGTAAAAACCTTTGAAATCCTGCTCCTACCATAGGAATAACGGGATTTTATCCTAATTTAGCCGGAAGCATCCTTGGGCAAAGGGGACTAAATTTTGTATAAACAAAGGGTGAGGTCCCTCTGGGTGCTGAGAGTTGCGGCACCCAATAGGGAAATTTGAGGGTTAAATCTTTATTTTATGTAATAAGAATAATTTCCCATGATTGCTCTATTATCCAGATGAGCGATATAGGCCATCTGGGCCTCTTGTTGAAGAGGGAGTGTCTTTTAAACATTGATGTAGACAATGAGTGTCTTTAACATAGTTATAAAGGGAGTGTCCTAAACACTGTTGTAGACAGGGAGTGTCTTTGGAGCATTGTTGTAGACAGGGAGTATCTTTTGAGCGTTGCTGAAGACCGGGAGTGTCTTTTGAGCGTTGTTGTAGACAGGGAGTATCTTTTGAACATTGTTGTAGACAGGGAGTGTCTTTTGAGCGTTGTTGTAGACAGGGAGTATCTTTTGAGCATTGTTGTAGACAGGGAGTGTCTTTTGAGCATTGCTGTAGACAGGGAGTATCTTTTGAGCGTTGTTGTAGACATGAGTCCGTGTATTATGTGAGTTATCCGACTAGTGTGTGTGTCTGCCCTGTGAACAACAAGAGACTATGGTGTGAACATCAGTCTGTTTAATAAATGCATCAATGATTTTACTAGGCTCTTCGTGGTGCCAAAATACAACTCCAATTACTCTGTGAAAGTTAACTTGATCTTCTCCTTTTGAAGTTCAAAAAGAACAGTCACTTTTCTATGCATTTATTTCATATGAAAGAGGAATAAATAATTTCAATTAATCGATCAATGTTTGGATTTTATTACCATTGTTCCTCATTTGGTCTATCCCAACTCCATGAATGACGTAAAATCATTGAGCCTCTTTGTGTATGATGCGAGTGTGTGTAAATATCGTGTGTTTGTGTACACAGTTTGCCTCCATGTAGACAGTGTGAGCCCTTGCACGTTTTCCATCACTTGGTATCCATTTTATGGAGTGTACCCATTTCAGGTTATTTCGTCATCTTAACGGTCCTAACCTATCTCGGTGAGTTTTTCTTTCTCCATTACTGCATTTTCTGCCGCTGTGAAAATCCCGTCCGAAAACCCATGTATTGCTTGTATCGGCCAAAGTATGCTCAGGATGTCTTGAGCCACTGTCTGGAAAATATTGTTTGCATATCTCTTCGAATGCATCAGGCATGGCATATTGTCAGTCTCCTGTCCTTCTGGTAAGCGACCTATGTACATTGTCAGTGCTCTGGTACCCTGTCTCGTGTCTGTCATATGATCAGTAACCCTTGTTTGTCCTTGTCAGAACCTAGTGTACTTTGACATTCCAATTAAAAATACATGTAGATACGTTTTTTTGTCAGTTCCCGTTTTGGTACATGTTTTTTGAGATGATGAAATAAATTTCCTACTGAATTCAACCTGACAATCAATATATGATTCCATGGATGCATGAATGGAATTGTACAACATTTACTGAAATCTGCATCAAAGAAACAAATGTCAGCAACATGTTGATCCTATTCTGTGATTTCATTTGTCAATATAAAAGCTATGATCTGCTTGAAAGTTTCACTCTGGTTGGCAGTTACTGCACATCATAGGAAAGCTTGTTCCCTACAGCTGAAGCTTAGATATGAAAGGCAATAAACGGGTGAGCGAATGGCTATTGATGCATGCAGTTTGTTTATTCAAAATATCTTTGAGATTGGTATGTTCATAAAAAAAGAAGACAGTGTCAAATATATATTTATTTAAAAATTCCAAAGACTAAATCCGATTTATTTGATGCCAAATATGCAAGAAAGTTGAAAAATTAAACTGATCATGAAGATCATAAACGGCTGAATATTTTAAAGTTTTTGACATATTTAGATCTCTAGGTTACTTAAGAGATGTTTTCAAAACATGGCAAAATCACCTTCCATTTCGCATAAAATAAGTGAAAAGTTTCTTATCCCAGAAATCAGTTCATTGCGAAAGTATTGTCATCTGTGTACAAAAATCTCCAGTATGCAATAAATTTTAAGATAACATGGAGCTGAAATTATTATATTCTTTCAAAGAAACTACTGAATATTAAATACACTTTAAATCTTGATTAATATGGTGAGAATAATTCTTATGAACAAAAGATCATTTTGAAGAACAACAGTTACACTTCCTGGTACATGTTATGCAGACTTTTCCGATGACTAATTATTAAATACACATTAATCCTTCATTAATCTATATGTACATGTATTATAAACTCATCATTCTTCAAATTCGTCTTTAAAAAATACCTTTATACATGTAGACTTGATTTTTTTTTCAAAATTGTTATGCATATAAAATTTGAAAAACATTTGGAGATATTTTAAGATACCTTTTTCAATGATTTGTGGATTCAGGGCTGCTACAATTACTATGCATAAATTATTTCTCTAAAAAGACTGTTGCCTTTGACAAAAAGCAAGCTAACTCTAGTCATGTTCTATTGTAAATTTTTCGTACTGAAGTTGTCATCAATTTCTTTCATCACACTAAAACAGGTGATCATGAATCATTAACAAAGATATTGATATTAGAGCTGATTCATGTCCAATGGCAGGTAATTATATATAATTGAACATTTCTCTGAGATATACAGAAGCCCATTTTTAACTTTCATGGGTGATGTTATAAGCATTAGATGAAAATCAAGATGACAAATGATTTTATTGAATTTTTGTGTACATAGGAGTTTCTATGTTTAATTTCATGAAATTATTTAATTTCCAAGTGTGTGCTGATTTCTTACCTTTTGACCTTAGAAAAATGTAATGAAAGCACAACCTTGTTGAGAACATCATGCAGCTCTGTATTATACTGTACATGTATGTTGTGGAAGTGTTTTGAAATCCTCTTTGAGATAGTGCTTGTCAAAATAAAACCATAAGAAACTTGGGTAGCCATATTGTTTCACATGTCGCAAAGGGATCACTCATGATCAGTCATCAAAGGATAAGGACTTTGTCTCTGGGAAAAAAATATGCTTATCTGCCAAAGGCTGTAAATGCAGCAATATCTCTTTGTAAGGAGATAATTTTTGTGCTTCTGAATAAATTTTGCTACAAAATTTGGATAAAATAGGATCAGTCATTGAAAATCTTTGTGATGATCAGTGTTTTCCATAAGAGGCAGCAATTTGCAAGAAGCCATTGTTTCTTGTGTAGTTTGGATCTGCTTAAATTCACACATCTAAATAAATAAGGTACATTTGCTTATAAAACTGCTCAAAATTGACCTGCTGGAATTACCATTCGACTAATCTCTCAGAATGAAAATCTGGTAAATGGTTGATAATTCAAGACAAATTTAGTTGGATTTTTATTTTGAAATCTCAAAAATGTAGATAAAAAGTTAAAAATAGATGAAGTTGACATTAGAAACAACAGACACTGTCATGAGAATCTATAAATATGAACATTAAAATATCTTTATTACGATGCCTGCATAGAAATTTGTTGGAATCGGCTTATGTCTCTTTCCCCTGATCTGTCCTTCATCTTTCTACCAGCATCTATGTCTGGTATATATCTATAAACTGTCCCTATGGTTCACCTCTTCATGAACTGTATGGTTTTAATTACGAGCTCTTAATAATACTCTATAATATTTCTTAGGGCCAGAGTTATATGGCATTCTATATTATTTAAGGTTAAGTCGAGTACCAGTGCTCTGTGTTATTTATATCTCAAACTAAATTTAAATTTGTATGGCATTTTCTGACTTGGAGTCGCTTTATGTCCATTTACTAAGAAAGAAAAATATAAATATACAAAAATAATAATTGGTTATAAATAAAACAAAAATTAACAAAATAAACTCTGCTACTAGGATATAATCTTCAAATCTCTTGATTATAAAGCAGTAAGCTTATATTGTACGGGAGCCTCTTGTATAGAAGATGTGACTGCCAAGATGCATGCTTCATTTGATACAGACAGAGATATGCAAACATGATTGACCAGGCACGGATATCTGCGTCCTGTCTGTAAGCTGGCTGACCAGTACCTGTGTCTGAAAGCATGATTGATTGAAATGGTGTGTTTGTAGTCTACCGTGTACTGGATACTAACTATGATGGAATGTATAATAGGACACTGCCAACATAAGTTTTTACCTGTCCGGTCATCTGTATATGTTTTGTTTTAATATTGACACCTATAGCTACTGCTAGGAGGTTCTCATAAGTTCTCATCACTTTACCTAGGTATTGTCATTCTGTTTGTCTTCATTTCATTTTCATCATCCAGAACTAGTCATAAGCATCATAAAGATAAATTTTAATCCATATTCTTTGTTAGAATTACCTTAAATATAATAATACTGTGAAAATTATCCCTTCCAATTTCAATTTTCTTTTATCTTTATATACACTGTATAATGGTCCGTCTAATTTATGATATTTACAAAATATACTTAAGTATTTATGATTGGGGATTTCATGATATATGTACTGTATTATTGTTGTCCAAGATTGATCTGAACTTATGTTGGCAGAATCCTTCTCGGGAGATGTGATGTATTTGGACAGGTGTGGTGTGTCTTGTAGATAAACAGGTGTGTCGATGGCAGTGTGTAGATATATATATATTACATGTCAAGTTACCTTTAGTCCGTGTAGCTGTTCAAATGTGTAGCTACAAATGAAATGTAATGTGTGCTGTGTGTATAATTACACTGTAGTTTTACATACAAGTGTGACCTACAGAGGTATGTTCTGGCTATACATACATGCAGCTTGCATTGATATACATTGTAAAAAGGTGTGATATGTAGTGCTATACAGGTATGACCTATTTAAAAGCAGGTGCGACTCGCATGTATACCATTTTGACCTATATATATATATACAGTAGTATACAGGCCATACATAGAATACATGTGTGTTGAAGCTATATATATATATATACATGTGATCTACATGTGTATACAGGTGTTTTCATAGTTATACAGTATGACAGGTATTGTACTTTTCATATGTGTATCGGTGCAGATATGACCAACTTGTATCCAAACATACAGATAGATGTACCACACATTTGACTTGCATTATGCTCATGATACTAGTGTGACCTTCATGTACTTATATATAAGTATGACCTACATATATACAGGTGTTAATTACATTACATATCCACAGGTACGTTATATAGCTTTACAGAAGAGTGTGAGAGAATTATAACAATGCTGGTTATTGGTAAACAATGCAACTGATTAATGTGAATGTTCTAGCTATAATGAATGTTCTAGCTATAGAGGGTGTTATTCATTACAAGAGTAGTACTGTGGCTATATATGGTGTCCCATCCTAATTGGGAGGCTACTTCCAGCTACAACAAGCATGAGGTTGGGTTGGTATTGGTGTCAGCGCTCAGTGTTATTGTGGAGGGAAGCCTGTACACCTAGCTACTGCTTGGGACTATGGACGAGGTGAACACTGATCTGTTTGTACGTTCATTTGCAGCTCATTCATGATTGCAATAGCATGGACATTGTTCTTGACTAAACTGCATGTGACACCGATGTGTTGGGGATTTAAACTCTTCAAATTTATTCATATTATATAATGTCTTCAATTTAAGGTGTCAGCTCGCACGAAGGAATGATCTGCGGTATGAAATGTATAGAGGTATATTGCCTCAAGATATAAAGTGTATTTTTTTTCAGTTTCAGCTCACCTGGCCATCTTTTGTGATAGTCTGTCAGAAATTGTTAAAAACTTGTCGACATTAAACCACAAAGTGTTTAGCTACTACTGTTTAGCGTATAGTAGACTGTGTTATTCCACAGGACAAAGGGCCAGGTGTCTCCTTTAAAATAGATGCACATGCATTAACTGTAAAGGAAGACACATTTTCTACCCACTACCAGAGACAATGACTGATTGCATTTTGATTGGGTGTTGTCATGCCATTGCACAATTATAGCTACTTGCCTCTTAGAAATAACCGTTGCCTTGTAAACAGACTATATATATAGGTCCACAAGAGGATGTGGCATGGTACAGCCTTTGGCATTCGTAGTAATTTTTTTCACATAATCATCCTTTCCTATAAAAAGTGCTTGAGGAGATTTGATCAAACAGTAAAATAAATTCGGATTTTTATAAATGAACTGTAGTGGCCATAGGATTCGGTAAAAATAGGTACCTTCGTTAATTTAGGTAAATCTTCAATGATAATCTTGACCGAATTAAATTTTATCCCCGCACATAACGCCAGGTGCAGCTTGTGGAATGTCTAGCATCTGCATCGCCCCTTTGTCAACCGGTCTACTCCTCGTAAATGGATGCATAAATTATGACCAAATTTTGTATGGATGATTACCAAGGTGATCTTTGATAAATGAAGCATGTGCCCTGCAATTGGTGATGAACAGATGAATGCACTTAATCCACTTATGCACTCACACACCAGGATCTCCAGCTGGACCCTGGGACCTAGTCTCATAAATTAGGAATGGTTAAGATCCCCCTCCCCCCTCTCTCTATCTCTCTCCACCATAACAGTGATATGGCTGAGATCCCCTCCCTATTGTCATATGCATATATATATATAGATCTAAACCAAATTTCCTGCAATGTATTCTTGGT
The DNA here is from genome assembly GCA_032359455.1 of Chlamys rubida. Classification (NCBI taxonomy): domain Eukaryota; kingdom Metazoa; phylum Mollusca; class Bivalvia; order Pectinida; family Pectinidae; genus Chlamys; species Chlamys rubida. Next base: position 6,831 of record JAUMHH010209193.1, read on the forward strand.
CCTTGGAACCTGGGTACCAATTCAAGAAAGAATGTAGTTCCTCTTTGGGCGTGGCTGGGTCCAAATTGGAAGGGATAATTAAAAGTCTACTTCTCTTGAACTGTTGATAACATTTCAACCAAATTTGCTCTAAGGCACCCTGAGTACAACAGAATCAAATGGTATTTAAAGGAAAGATGTTGTCCTGTCAATGCTAAAAGGCAGAGCCAAACTTAGTGAATATTTGCAATTTTATATATAACTAGTAGTTAATGAAAACACTTCACTTTGGTTAAACATTGCTTAGATAACCAGGAGAGATGTACAAGCCCTCTAAGCCTTTTATTGTTAATCATAGTGTTGGCTGAAAACAATGATAATGTTATCTGTTCAAGTTATGTACAGTATCATGGTTGCTGAAGTGTGGTGCAGTAAGCAGCTACTGATATTGAAAAAAAAAATCCTCAGGGAATAGATTGGGTGATGGTAGACCAAACAGGTCAATTGTCTCCTCCAGTTTGAATTGGCAGTCGGAGTTCAGTGCTGAGCAATTTTGTCGGTGTCCTACCTCAGAACAAGTCTGCGGTTAATAATTGACGACTTTTCCTGCTTATGTACTAAATAAAATCCAATGGGTATGTTACATCACTGATGTTGGAGGCAGCTATGGAGGGAGGCAATCACAAAAGCCAGATTGATTATTGTGGGGTGGGAGGTAATTCGATTCACCCAGCAGCCGTGTCTATATAAAGAAACATCAATACAGTGGTGTTGGAAGGTGGTGCCGAAAACTTCAGAGCAATCCTATATAAAGCCTACAGGGATAAAAGGCTGTGGTTTGGTCTAACATGTCTCTATTACGCTTCTACACAAACAGTAGACTATTTAAAAATATTCTTCTCAAGTGTTTCCTCAAATTCCCCACATGGCCTTCAATACAATTCTGTTACGTGAAAAGCCAAATAAAATAAGGCACAAAATATATATCCATAGTAAATTATAAATTACATATTAATGAAAAATAAAGGATAAATCCTATACATAATTTAATTGGCATTACGTATACAGATCTAGACAAATGCAATATCCACTGTACTGAAGTTGTACAGATACATTGTATGTACCAAACGTAGTGTTTGCAATCTGTGCAAGTCAGATAATGCAAGACTTATTCTGATCCATTGTTTGCTTAGGTTCTGCCCATATTGTGATGATGAAAACACATTTAGTTAGGCGTTTGGATATAAACCTGAAAAGTATTAGATTTTCCTCTGATTTCACCCATACACTTGGATGAAAAACATTTTCTCTGCCCTCTGTACCAATGTGTGTACCTGCAGGATAACAGAAGTAGTGACCTTTTGACCTCAGTGAATATATGGATAAAAGAGGACCTCTGACCTCACTGTACTTGTATAATAGCAGTATTGTATTAACTTCTATTCTATCATTGACCCTAGAGAAGTGTGCCCAACTTCTGTGCATGCATGTTTGCATTATCTCTGTCTTGAACCTGTAAGATTGTCCTGATCATTATATTTACTAAACTCTGTTTGTTTAGTTAAGTAGTTTTCTGGTCTATTCTGGTTTATTTTGCGTAAGGTATCTGGAAAATAATTTGATTATGTAAGATATCTTAAAAAATGTCAAAAAATATGTAAGATATCTAAAAAAAACTGTTAAATAAACAGAAAAAATAAGATATTGGTTACTTGTTTGTAGGATTATAATTATCATACCTAACACAACATAATTAGTATCTCACATATTCATCTATAAGGGATCTAGGACTATAGAATTTGATGTTTCACTCTTTTTTAAGCTAATTCCTATAAAACTATTTAAGAGAACTACGTTTAATCTGAAAAGGACCTTATTTATGAAATATGCCTCACTAATATATTTCATGTTTCTACTCTTTCAGATCAAGACCATTATAAATAAGTACAAACTGAATTCCACTTATGTTATAGATAGTTGAGTCTGTTATGACAATTGTTGATGTTTACTGGATGATTGCTGTTGTAGAACCAATTCTGATTCTGCCCTCCACACCAGTGCCATGACTCCGTTAGGGGACCTAGGAGACCACATGCATGGTGCTACCACACCCCCTGTAAACCGACGGCGTAAGTACTCCATCGTGATCTCCCAACACCCTGTCAACCGATTCAGCTGTCATGACCGGTACCTCCCAACACCCTGTCAGCCAATTCAGCTGTCATGACTGGTACCTCCAAACACCCTGTCAGCCCATTCAGCTGGCATGACCAGTACCTCCAAACACCCTGCCCATTCAGCTGTCATGACCGGTACCTCCCAACACCCTGTCAGCCCATTCAGCTGTCATGACCGGTACCTCCTAACAACCTGTCAGCCAATTCAGCTGTCATGACCGGTACCTCCTAACAACCTGTCAGCCAATTCAGCTGTTATGACCGGTACCTCCTAACAACCTGTCAGCCAATTCAGCTGTTATGACCGGTACCTCCTAACAACCTGTCAGCTAATTCATCTGTCAATATGGTACCTCCCAACACCCTATCAGCTAATTCAGCTGTCATGACCGGTACCTCCAAACACCCTGTCGGCCCATTCAGCTGACATGACCAGTACCTCCAAACACCCTGCCAATTTAGCTGTCATGACCAGTACCTCTCATCATCCTGTCAGCCAATCCAGCTGTCATGTCCGGTACCTCCCAACACCGTGTTACCCAATTCAGCTGTCATGACCAGTACCTCTCATCATTCTGCCAGCCAATTCAGCTGTTATGCTGGTACCTCCCAACACCCTGTCAGCCAATTCAGCTGTCATGACCAGTGCCTCCCAACACCCTGTCAGCCAATTCAGCTGTCATGACCAGTGCCTCCAAACACCCTGTCAGCCCATTCATTTGTCAATATGGTACCTCCCATTCAATACCCTGTCAGCCAACAACTGTCATGATAATCCCAAACTCTCACATCTTCTCTCCCCCCCCCCCTCCACACCCCCTCCCTAACCTCTCTGTCAATCAAAAAAAGTATGTCTGACCTGTCATACCCAACCCTGTCAAAATAACAGCTTTCTGACCTTTCTGACCCTCTCAGCGAATGAACTGTCATTGTCATGCCCCTGGGGGACCCCCAACTCTATGACAACCAAAACAAAATTGTACATCTGACCTATCGTTACCCCCCAACCCTGTCAAAATATCAACTGCCTGACCTTTCGGACCACCTCGACTAACAACTCCACATAAATATCTTGGGAGACCATGTATGATGAAATTATATATTCTCATGTATTCTTTCTTTCTTTGCATAGTTATGGAAGTAGCTGGTGAAAACTCAATGCAGGGGGGACAACTCATGAAAGAATTTTGGGACCCCAAAAAGGTTTGTTATATTTGCTTCTACTATACACTTTAATGGCAAATAGGGACAATTATTATGAGTTCTTTACTAAATCAAATTTCTTGTAAAATTAAGAAAGATTAAGGTCATCACTTACATTATATTCTTTCATTTAGTTTGTTAATATTTCAAGCAGATATTGTATGAAATGTTTACTTTGTGATCATTGAGCAATGTCTGAACATTTCACTATTGACAGCTCATCTGATAAAACTCCTTCATATCAGAAATATGAGTTTCCGGAATATTATGGAACAAAATTACAGTGTTGATATTTATTGCCCCACCACATTGTGGAATTTGAAGGGGCTGCCATTTTTATCTGGTCTTCTGTATGACGTCTTTGGTTGGTAAACTTTTATGTTCAGCTCTTTTGATATTACACTTAAATTAGACATTTGACAGTCGAAAAAGTCTACCGTACTTGTGGATACATTTGGAGGAATATTGTGTACAAACCAATATATCAAATGTAGGTCACAGTCATCTTTATTTCATGCTTCACTGACTTCAGTTATTGCATACAGAATGTTATTTGTCCATTTAAAATTGTTTCAGCTGGTGGCACAGTCACGGCCTAAATCTTGTGAGGTACCCAATATCAAGTAAGTGGTTCTCGTCCAATAGGTTTGCACATCCAAATCATTGGCCCTTTTGTTTGCTAGCTTTTGTAGCAGTTGTAGGCATCCTGCAGAAAGATTTTTTTTTTCGTCAATATAATATGCAAGACCTTTGGGATAAAAAACAAACATTTACCTAAAATGTATTGATATTATAACTTTTGTTTCATAGGTACTGGAAGATAAAATAATATCCTGAATTTATTTCAAATTTCTTTCCTGTATTTTGTATGACTTCAGCTTTCAGTGGTACCGAGTAAATTGTACGAAACAACAATAAATATACTGAATTTATTTTAAATGTATTCCATGTATTTTGTAATGCAGTATATATCCATCAACGGAGCAGGAAAGCCAGGGACAAGGTATTCATGTTCCTATCACTAACAACACTGGCTCACTGCCCGATCTGACCGTGCTTCACTTCCCACCCCCACTGGCTACACCCCTGGATGCAGAAGACCAGTCTTACCCAGGAGGGCAGCAACCCTCTGGCTCTGCCCCTGCCAACCTCTCTCCCACCAGTGCTCACAGACTCGGGGGTATGGGCCCTCCTAGCCCCCAGGCTCAGAGCCCGGTACAGCGACGCAGGCTGCAGCACGGTGGCCCAAGCCCCCTTGTACTTGGTGGTGCTCCCACACAACAGATGAGGATGTCTCACTCCACGCCCGATAGTGTAAGTCGCTGCTGCCAACCTCCCTTGGAAAACCCAAATCTCTGTTGTCATGGAAACAAAGTATCACATCCTGTGTTTTGGACCTCACATTTACATCACAAGAGAAAGACGAAATGTTGAAAGATATAGTCCCTTCTCTCATTACAATTCAACCCAAGAAAAATTATAATTAAAAAAAAAAGACAAAAATAATGCATTGAAGTCGCACAAAAAACATTTTGGGACAACTACCATAAAATGTATCAATGATTACCTCCCTTTAGTTATCATATATGATATCCAGGGTAGATATATCTTTTTATTCTGCCCCTTTCCAATAAAATTTATAGAAATTACCAATGAAAATAGAACCTGTTATTTTGATTTGGATTGTTTCTGAATGGAAGTTTCTGAAAAATTTTCTTTGCAAGTGGTATAACTTATATCTGTTCCATATTTCCTATTTAACGAGAGAAGTGATACCCCAACTCACAGAAAGTGATGCTTTGGTTCTAGTGGTGCTCAGTACGTAGTAGATGATAAAATATTTGATTTCTTGTTTGATAATGCATGGCTTTATTTTAATGTAACAGCTGGATAAACAATTTCTTTCTATAATCATTCAGAAGTTATTTTAACTTAAATAAATGATGTATATTCTATATTTATGACAAAAAATTAAAATGTTTTAGATATACAAAGAACTTCATTTAAAATATTTGAAAACTTCTTAACCAATCGGTTGGTTTAGGAAAAAAGATAAATTCAAATTTGAAGTAATGAAATCTAGCTGTTTTAAACCTTGCATGTTCATCCCATGCTCCGTGTCCGGTTTCATTGTGCCATTTGTGAGGATATTAGTGGTAGCTTTAGGTGTTTGATTCTTTAGCTGATCAATTCACACGATAAATTGTCAAACCACAAATCGAAGCTGATCGAGATATTGTATGGAGGATATCTGATTTGCAATGTTTTTAATTGAACAGTATAAGCTTTGAACTTAGCTCAGATATGAAGAAAAAAAAATTTGTGCAGCAATTAAATTAAAAAAAAGAAGATATTTGGACTTAATGCTACGGATAACAACTTACTCAAATGAACCCTATTACTACAATTCTCGATTCTGAAGTTGCCATGGAGATACAGAAATTTAAGAAAATGGGGAATCATCCGTTATCAGTTTGTAAATTTTGAGAAGCTACTATGTCCATATGCTATAAACAAAGTTGCTTTCCAAGTACAGTAGATTTCGCTTATTATCACTTCTGATTTGTCAGACGAAAATGTGATATTAACCGGAAAGTGACATTAAGAGAAAACGTGTTTTTCTGACCATTTCAGGTGTCAAAACCCGGAAATTACCGTATTTAAATGTCAAACTTCAAAG
>JAUMHH010209204.1:0-12869 GCA_032359455.1 Chlamys rubida
AATCAAATACTGAAATAAACAAAGGGCAATAACTTTTGCAAATATTGTCGAATCAAAATTCTTTTAAGGGAGACACACGTCAAATTTGACGGGCGTATAAAAGCTGTCACCTCAAACTTACCAGGGACTTGAGCCACGTGGGCAGTGTCGGGGACACAGTGGTCAGCAAGTCCACGCCTTTAGATTTGTGAGTATCTAGGAGGAAGTAGGCTGTCCTGTGTCCAGCAATCAATAGAAGCTGTGAGCCGATCAACTCATGGTCATTCACTGTCAACAGAACCTGAAGTAAAAAGGTCAAATATATAGGTTTCATCTGCAAATCTAAGTATCAATCTCTTCTGCTCAAATACAACAGCAATCAGTAAGCTTAAAATGGTTTGTTTGATATATATATTAATATTACACATTTGCCTGGATTTTAAAAATATACTGACCTCTTCAGCCATCCTATCATGACCTCCAGAATAGAGTTCACATACATGGTGTCGTTTAAAAAAGTCAAGATCCAGGCCAAAGTCCTTAGCAAGTTCTAGTACGAGAGCTGGCCACTTGGTGGCAGCGTCTATAAACTTCTTGTTTGGACTTGTAGGGGAAGTGGATGAGGATGCTGAGGACTGACTGTGCTTGGTGACGTCAATTGACAGAACCGCATTAGAGATGACACGTGCAAAGAACTGCAACACAAACAAAACTTGTTATATAAAAATGAATTCTTGGTCATAGAAAATTGTATTTTTGATCTGCATGTACTATTTCAAGTGTGGGTTTCAGTATAGTGTCCCTACAGCCTAAAAGTTCAGTTTGACAAACATACTTTTCATGGTTGTTTAGATATTCTATCAATCACCTGTTACTGATCAAAGTATAAACACAGGTTTCATCCATGTGATGTGAATGGCAACAAGTTTTTTTTAAACAAAACTTAGAGACAAGGATTCCCCATACCGAAATGATAACAAACTTTGGATAATAGTAATTATCATTTTATATTTTACAAACTGGTATTTTGATGCAGAAAACAGTTATACCAGAATGACTGAAACCAGAAATATATATGAAAATATCCAACTTTAGTAGTTGAGAATCAGCAATGTTGGATCAGGAATCTCTTAACCCTTTCACCCCTGTGTAACTTTAGTAGACTCTACCATGCATTGATGTGGATAAGTCCATTATGGTCTACAGTGGTGAAAGGGTTAATCACCAACATTCAGAGACAAACATAATGTCAGGAATATTTCACCTGACGGATGTCCAGGGCGGGTAATTTGTATGCATTAGAAATGGTTGTAGGTATTGGTTGATCAAGACAAGGAAACAGTGTAAAAAGCTTGATCTTCATTCAAACTGGTGTCTGGAACAAATTCTTGAATTCCTTATTTGGAATCTGTGACCTTGACAGCTGGCCTTTGAGGTAAACCACACGGCCAGATTTGTCATGAGTCATTCATCAGAAAGTCGATCACTATACAAGAAATTAATTTTAGATCCAAATATAGCCTCAGCTTACTCAAGCCCTTTGAAGTTTGTCTTCTTATTCATTGTGATTTGGATGACATCACTGTCAGATAAACAATTCCATCAGATTAACAGCGACCTTGATCTGACATTGGGGCACACACATTGAAGCTACACAATCCGTCTTCAAGAATTTTATTGGCGTTATGATTGGCAGCTATAATCAAAGTTGGGAATGGTAAACGAATATTACATATATACACCTCACCAACCATTTAAAGAATTTCACTTTGTGTTTTAAGTATTTTAAAACCAAGGGTTTTGTATAGCATACAGCTATAAATACCGTAAGGGGTTGTAACAGACTATCAGTACAGATAGGTCATGTGACCCTCCATGTAAATGTGATGAAGGAATTTGAACCTATGAAGCTGTCTATATCTATTATAGGAGTGTTCACACACGTCACACTTTACCTTACATCAGATGTATAGAACACCAACAACCCAATCATTCAGTTATATATCTGTACAAAATTCATAATGTTCTTAATTGGAGACTGAGCATAGTTTCAATTGTATACATAACCTGAAAAGTTGTATTCATTTATACAAAACTGAATCCCCTGTGTCCAGGGCCGATTAAAATCTTTCAACCCATTATTCATCGTAATCTTTTAAAGATTCTCCCTTATTTCCCCTGTTGGACCCTACTAGCTTTTCTTCTCAATGGAAATAACTTACATTTTTTCGGCTGTTGGATATGAAGGCATCTATGTTTTGTGATGGAAGAAGTGGGTGTTGGTGCAGATCCAAAAATAGCGAGTTCTTTCCCTACAAGGTGACAACACTAGACCGTAAGTTTACATACAAAGTGGTCATGTACAATAATATATACTGCATACTGATACATATACATTGTAGGTGATAATAATGACAACGAAACTACACAGAAATTATAATTGCCTGATTTTCTGTCAATCGATAAGTGATGTGTGTAAGCTAAGTCCAAAAGGTTACACATATCATAATTTTAATAGACAGTGATATTCAAACCTGCTGAATTTCTGGCTTAAACCTAATTTCCTTTTTAAATGATTCCTCTTTTGTTGTTTTTTTGTTGAAAACACCTATAAATAATCCTCAAAAATACATGTTATTCCCTCTTGAATATCTTTCCTCCATCAAACAGAAACATGAACTGACCTTTGAGTCAAACAATGATAACACTTTGACAGACTTCATGCCAAAGACCAACACGGCATGCATCATGACCGCCAGCTGGTAGTGTAGCCGCAGTAAGCCATAGTTTGTTGACTTTTGGTCGATGGCCAGTTCTACAAGTGAGGCGGGACCCCTAACGTCCTGCCAGAGGTGCTCTATGTTAAATACAGGAACTTCATTAGCTTCACAGTTGGCCTACAACAGAAGATCATGATTGAGATACAGCATGTCAAACAACAATGTCTTGGTATCCTAAATTGTGTGTGTAAATTGTAGCTTACATAACAAGAAAAAGATGTGTAAATTGGAGGTAAGGCTAGGATTTGTCAAAGCCACACAAAAATTAGACGTAACCCAAATTCAACAGGACTTAAAATGCTCATAAGCAGCAACATTAACGGTCCAGAAATAGCTGATACAGGAACTACTGCAACATGGGGTGTTCCATAAATACAGGAACGCTACAACACAGTGTGTTCAATAGATACAGGATTACTACTGCAACACGGTGTGTTCAATAGATACAGGAACTACTGCAACATGGGGTGTTCAATAGATACAGGAACACTGCAACACGGTGTGTTCAATAGATACAGGAACTACTGCAACACGATGTGTTCAATAGATACAGGAACACTGCAACACGGTGTGTTCAATAGATACAGGAACACTGCAACACAGTGTGTTCAATAGATACAGGAACACTACAACACAGTGTGTTCAATAGATACAGGAACATTACAACACAGTTTGTTCAATAGATAACACTTCCATTACCTAATGGAAACCTCTGTAATTTAAATAGAAATTTTGATTTCACACATGACCATGTGCGGATGCACAATTAATGTAACAGACTTTTTAAAAAGCAACATTTCAAAAAGAAAGAGAAACTATTTTTATCACATAATTTTCTGTGTTATCCATTGAATATACTCATGTCATATTTTTTGCGTATTAACCCATGTAAATGACCTATCAGTCCTGTGATTGGTTGTAAGCTTCAATTGTTTCAATTGTGACGTCACGCCTACGACAAGTACACGACGTCACAAGCTTACACACTGGAGTCAAAATGGCAGCTATTTACATTTCAAGAATGCATGAAAATTGTCGTTTTACACGAATGAATGCCACAAATCTTGATTATATGATAAAAAGGATCTTATACTCAATTTCATTACATATGATGAAACTCGTCACAAATTTTTCATTTTAGCTCGCCAGAGGCTCGCTTAATTGAAAAATTCTAAGACTTGTTTAAGAAATCTCATATAAAATGGAAACTCATGTAAGATCCTATAAATCTTTAAAACCCATAGGCTTCTTTGGATCTAAAAGGGCTATGGGTAAAATAGCCGATCTTTTTTCACTACAAAACTTCAAGTCAGATAAAGAGGCCATGGATGCTGGGGAAGGGAGATAACTCTCGTTATGCTGACTAATCCAAGGCTTGGATGACGATATTGTATTATTGTTTTCATTTAGGAGGAAATTCTTTGCTAAGAATAAATAAATGCAGTCTGACAGACAATGCCTATTTTCATTGTTCATTAAAACAGTTGAGACAATGTTTATTTTTATTGTCAACTAAAACATTTTTCCATAAACAAGTAAGAGTGTCTGAATTAAACTGACTTGTCTATTGATTGAAATCCTATCTGTAATATTTGCAGCCAAACTTTTTAAAGAAAAGGAACACTTTATTGATTTCACTTATGCCCCAGAATAAACATGATATCGAATGAAAAAACATTGGTTACATAAGTTTTGAAGTCTAGGAGGTCTGAAATCTAGCACGGTGAAAAGGTCATACAGCAAAACTATTGATGATAATAAAAAGTTTCAGTTTCAAATTATGGTGCCCGAAACCAACCTTGAAGGTGCAATGTTTTTTTGTTTCCAGACAACACTCATGGTCATTGTTAATATTTAATTAGTATTAATAAGAAGCAGACTTGTGGACAGACTAGGGAATGGTGTGATTATTATGACTGGTAGTAATTAATGGGGCATCGTATCTATTCTGTAATGTGTCCTTCATTAGTACATCACACACAACAAAGGTGAAGCATTTCTTTAAACATTTAATTTTCATTGTCTCTAATTCTGATTTAACTATACCCTATATTGTACATTATACTTGTGACTTACCTCCCTTTAAATATCAGTATAAAGTATTGACTTGCTAACTATGTGTGTATGGGGCTGTTTGGGGGTGGAGTGTGGGTGGGTGGTATTAGGTAACAATTACCGTTAAGTATAAAGTGTTGACTTGCTAACTCTGTGTGTATGGGGCTGTTTTGGGTGGAGTGGGGGTGGGTGGTATTAGGTAACAATTACCGTTAAGTATAAAGCATTAACTTGCTTAGTGGGAGGATACATATTCAATAACTGTTTTCCTTCTATACCCAGGCTGGTCTATATATGATAACTTACTCTAGGCTGGTCTATATCAGATAACTTACTCTAGGCTGGTCTATATATGATAACTTACTCTAGGCTGGGGCTCAACTTATAGGACTATCTTGTCATAAGGGTTTAAAACCAGTGAAGATTCATCTACACATCAACACAGCTTAAAATTTACAAATCGCATTAAAGATCGAATAGTAGAAAATTTTCATTTAGACAGAGGACTGTTTATTTAATTTATGGAACACTCTTCCATCTAATGTTATAAATTCAAGCACAGCTAAACAATTTGAATATAGATAAGATGAACATTGGTAAAACCAAGCACAGAATTACTGTTTTAAAGAAAAAACAGGCTCTAAATGTCACAAGTTTTTAAACATTTTTTTTTTATTTCAGAGCTGACTGTACATCAAAGGTTTGTAAAATCCTAATTTTGTCAGAATAAAATCTATGTATAAATAAAGTTTGATTCATGACAAATATAAATAAATTGGACGTGCTTGCCTAAGATTATGTACATTGTATATGTAATTTAGGTTAATTCCCTGGAAACTTAATCAATGTACCCATAAAGTCTTCAACTTTCTATAGCTACTTACACTGTATAATGCTGATTTTTGAGAAATCAAAATTAATTTGTTTTATTGGTTTTTAAGGAGATTATTCCCGAAGGTTACCATCTATTTCTTCACTTCCTCACCCTAAGTATCACATAATATATCTGAAACAGACACCTGAGATTTTTTTACTGGGCTCAATTTGACATTGGAAAGTCTTTGAAAGATTGATGATAATCTCTATATATGATCCTCTGGGTATAAAAGTAAGACCATGCCAGCAACAACATGCATTTAACACAGGAACGAAACACTCAATGCCTGAGACACGACACATCACAAGTATACTGTACCCCAAAGTCTGGTGTGGAACATGACTGAAATCACCAAACATGTCATTGTTGTATGTTAATGTCGTCCATAAGGGTTCAGCACGAAGCAGTTAGAACGCTCAGTTTACAGTTCTTTCCTAACACTATTCTTATACTGCAGATCACTGGACTCCAAATGAACTGATTCCTCTTTTTAACCCTAAGAAATATTTCAATGATTCGACACCTGGATAATTTGAGAGAATTTCCTGGACCTGACAGTTTTTCCTGTACATCCTCATATTCTAGTATTTTTGTATCAATTAATAAAAGAAAAAGGCCGTATACAAGGACAATAAGATTAACCCGAGATACCAATAACTGAAGTAAATATTCCAGTTTTACGTTGACCCTTACACCAGCTAACTATGAACTTGCTAAAGTTACCTGAGAAAGACATACCTCATTGTAGACACTGTAGACTTTTGGATGAGGACTCAAAACATATGCATGGAACACTATCTGTTAAACCATGGTAAATGTGTATGAAGTAATGTCTCTCTAAAACCTAGTGACCTTGACCTTGTACATGTAAGTATGTAATATGAATGGTGAAAATTTACTTCCATACTTCATAAACCTCATAATGTAGAAGACTGTTGTACTCAGGACAAGAAATCACACGTTGAAAGTTGTATGCCCAAAAAGGAAAACCTTAACATAGGAATAGATGTATAAAAAGCTATGTTGCAGAAACCGGATATTTATATCAATTTGACCTAAAAGACCTCAAGTATTAACTGGTGTCCTTGTTCTAACAAGAAACATATATCGCCTTCACCTTAAAAGACTGAACTTATTTTGAGGACGTGACACTCTCAGCAACAGCTGTAATCCTGATCTTATGTCTAGTGATTTCATTAGCAATCTTCAGTATTCTCATTCTATTAGAAAATTCTTATTCTATAAACAATTTCCAAACACCTTCTTTGCTCTCACTTAAATACTGTTGAAATAAATCACCAAACATCGGTTTTCAAAGTAAAATTATCCTAATTTTAATAAACATTGATATTTACCAGATACATCAACAGTTTTATTGTAGTTAAGTTTGCATGCATGATATTCATTGCTCTTCGACGAATATGTGTTATATTTTACTAGGTCAGGTGAATATATGTATTTTTTTTAATGAATGAGAAGCAAGGAATATGTTATCTATTCAATTATAAACAAGGACAAGTAACTGCATCCTTGAAATTCCAGGATTACTCTCACTGATGTTCTCTACACCCCTGGAATATGTCATGGCAAAATCAAAAGCACAAGAGCTATTGGATTGGTTTTGGGTGAAAAAAACCCTGACCAATCATAACGCTGATACCTGTCCTTTGAAGATTAAAGAAATTCAATTTTACCATTACACTTCCGTGGGATTCTTTTGATGTACACCAAAGGATCAAACTTATCTACCTGTATCATCTTCAATGTGATGAGCGTGAAGCCTTTAGTTTTGTCATGACTATATTTCAGTTAAGTTAACGTAATCCTGGGGTTTCAAGGATGAAGTAAGTGAAGTGACAGAAGTCGTTGTCAATGGCACGTCAAACATTGCACCAGGAACATTGATTGCACAATTAAACACTGAAGATTTGTTCTGGTTGTTATTTCTATGTGTCTATCTGAAAAGTAAGTTTGTTTACTATGAAAAAATAAGAAAACATATCTTACAGATGAGACAGGACTGTAGTGAGACCTTGTATCATACAAACATATCTTACAGATGAGACAGGACTGTTGTAAGACCTTGTATCATACAAACATATCTTACAGATGAGACAGGACTGTTGTAAGACATTGTATCTTACAAACATATCTTACAGATGAGACAGGACTGTTGTAAGACATTGTATCTTACAAACATATCTTACAGATGAGACAAGACTGAAGTAAGTCATTGTGACATTGTATCTTACAAACATATCTTATAGATGAGGCAGGACTGTAGTAAGACCTTGTATCTTACAAACATATCTTACAGATGATACAGGATGTAGTAAGACCTTGTATCTTACAAACATATCTTACAGATGAGACAGGACTGTAGTAAGACATTGTATCTTACAAACATATCTTACAGATGAGACAGGGCTGTTGTAAGACCTTGTATCTTACAAACATATCTTACAGATGAGACAGGACTGTAGTGAGACATTGTATCTTACAAACATATCTTACAGATGAGACAGGACTGTAGTAAGACATTGTGACATTGTATAGTACAAACATATCTTACAGATGAGACAGGACTGTAGTAAGACCTTGTATCTTACAAACATATCTTACAGATGAGACAGGACTGTAGTTAGACATTGTATCTTACAAACACATCTTATAGATGAGACAGGACTGTAGTTAGACATTGTATCTTACAAACATATCTTACAGATGAGACAGGACTGTAGTAAGACCTTGTATCTTACAAACATATCTTATAGATGAGACAGGACTGTAGTAAGACATTGTATCTTACAAACATATCTTATAGATGAGGCAGGAATGTATTTGGACATAAAACTTACTGACACATTTTACAGATGAGACAGGAATCTAGGTGGGTAATACTAACTTACCTCCATAATGATATCCAGAAGGTCACCCACACTGCTCACAAAGCCAGCCATGCTTCCCTCACTCAGTCCAACCTCCTGACAAAAGAAATAGAATTTAAACCAATGATTTTGTTTTTAGTCCATAACCATAGACCATATTTCAAAATATTGATGTACATATCTCACATGTTAAGCTATGAGAATGAAAATCAGACAGGCCTCTCTTATTTTGAAATTGAAATAAGGGATATTATAACAGTCTCAAAACATAACATTCATCAAATGTTGAGTAATTAAATATTTAGATTAGCTCCATTGCGACTGATTCTTACCTTTCTACATAATCTGTCTTTTGGTACTTTTCCAACCTACAAATTGAATGAAATCAATTATAATTTCTTTTAACATAAAATGTGATCACAATCAAAGTAAAGCATACTTTAACTTCTACATAAACCTTGTACTATTTATAAACTATAAGTGTCAAGCTGATATCCCCTACGTATACTCTGCCATGAAATGAATGGTCACAATTAAAATAAATTGAAATATATACTACTAAAATTAAGTGATGATAATGAGTATGAAATTTAAAACAACCTGTTGATGTTATTATCAGCAGTAGTCTAGACACAAGCAGATCTAACTGTATGTTACAACATTAATGTCTCCTTAACTATCCCAGCACTGGTTTATATTTCTAATGTATCACTCCCAAAAAACTTCTTTGTAATTGATCAGATAATTTGTCTGAAAAGGACATAAATAAATATGAATGTAATATAAATATTGAGGTGTATAACTACCTGTGTATCAATCATACACATAAAGTGCTGAAATTGACTTATCGGTCTGGGAAGGTTATGCAGAAAACTTTTCACTGGACAGATAGACAAGCTAATTCCCTAACCTCACTGACAGGCGTATAACTACTGATTTATCTTCTACATATTAAAGATGGATGTACAACTGTTACCTTTTCCATGAGATGAGCAGCAGCAGAAAATGTCTTAGCTATGAACATGTGCCACAGTAGACTACCCACACCTGTATAACACACAATAGCTATATAAAGTCCACTATCAGTTCTACAAAACCTACTCCATACAGCTCACTATTTCAATTCATATTACAATAGACTGTAAAACTCTTTGGCATGACCATCAAAGTTTTATTTAAAAACATGGCCTATAATTGTTTTTATAAGTATCAGTCACATCCTAATTTCCTAATGTGCGGAAATACATAATCACATTATATTTTTTGTCTGTTAGTTTTTGAATTTATTTATTTGTCATTCTAGAAACAGATTCATTAGCATAATAAAATGGAGGAAATGTTCATCTAACCTCTTTATTGTTTGAGTTTAGTGTTCAGCAATCTCTGCTTAAACAAAACAAATATCTAGACTTTCCTGAGTTACAGTATTCGATAAAGTTTACCTTGTCTTAGGATAGCATTCTGTACCAAACGTAGAAATTCTAGGGAAGACTCTAAGTTTTTCATACACTGCAAGAAAAAACAATGATTAAGCAATTTGTAAAATTGAGTGACAAAATATACAACATAGGTATCTTTGACCGATTAAATCACAAAGTCATTACCTCATTAGCCACAACTTCAATATCAAAGATATTTTAGGTTTTTAATTCAGAAATCATAGCGAGTGTCCAGACCTTAGTATCTTTGTTCCACTGGACAACATTCTCCCAGCAGCAGTTGGCCAGAAGTACATCTCCCTCCATACTGTGGGGCAGTCGCTGTTTCAGTACCTCCATCTGACCTTCAGGTCAAAACCATGGTAACACCATTAGTTACATGTCATAGCCATGGTAACTACATTTTAATTAATATTATAGTCACTGTTATTAAAATAATATTAACTCAAACAAGGTCATAGCCATGGTGATGACAATGATATTATACTCAACCCAAGGTCATAGCCATAGTGATGACATTGATATTATACTCATCCCACGGTAATAGTTTTGGTAACTACAATGACATTATACTCAACCCAAGGTCATAGTTATGGTGATGACAATGAGATTATCCACCCAAGGCCATAGCTATGGTAACATCATTATTTTGACTTTAACTCTAGGTCAGTCATGACAACAACAGTTTTTTTACATACCTTGAACTCTTTCTATAAATGTCTGGAAGGTAGTCTCCGTGACTTCCATGGCCTCTCCATGGAATTCTGTGCTCTCCGACATATGACAAGGAAGAAACAGTTCACTTGGGTGGAGGCTGGACTGTGTCACATAGCATCCAACCAGCTCTGATACAGCACCTGTAGTAAACAGTGTATAGATCACTGACCCCACACGACACTGACCACACAGGGCTAGAATACTGTATAGCATCCCACCAGCTCTGATACAGCACCTGTAGTAAACAGTGTATAGATCACTGACCCCACACGACACTGATCACTCAGGGCTAGAATACTGTACAATGTAATTACTTACCTCTGCCTCCCTCCATAAGCTTTGTAACAGAGACTGTGATTGGTTCTGGTACTGTTTGACACTTGACCTCTGACGGAGTAATATGGAGCAGACAGCTGAGACATAGGACATCTTCAAGCTTTTTAACACTAGTGTTCCACTGTTCACTATCCTCAACCACTGGTGGCTGAGGAGGCTCCCCTGGAGGCTGGACAGGGACCTGATCTCGATTCTCTATGTCAGCATCAGGGTCCTAGTGACAATGAATTTCAATTAATTATAAATAGCTAATGAATCAGTTTGTACAATTTATAATTTCTATGTGATAGACTGGTCTCTGTACATCAACTTAACCACATTAATTCTTTCTAAATAATACAGTGTTTCAATCGAAATTTTCAATAATATTAAAAACTTTAAAAAAACATTCTTACCAGATTGCTTTTAACAGTATATATAATATCTGGATACATTTCAAGTGTATGACAAGATCTGCTGTCTGCTACAACCACATGGTCAACACATGCTATTTTAACTAATCTGAGATCTAACTACAGTAAATCTGACCATACACTGACCTTTGACTCCAGCTGACTGTCTATGACCTCATTTGCCACCGATCTACACACAAGTGCCAGGATGTAGGCCGCCTGTATGGGATTACTATGGTGACATGCCTCCCGTATATTGAGCCACCAGGAAGAAACCTCTCCTGGTTCTACTATCAGTGTGTTCTTATCTGAAGTATAGACACATATCTCAGGGTTATTTATAGCAAAAGCTGAAATTGTATGTTTCCTTTGCTTCCTCTAGTGAATTTTATATAAATTTGACAGATAAATTAATTTTGTTAAGCTTGGGTAACAAATGTCTTAAACTTGTTCTCATTCCGTATAATGTTGTGGGAGTTTATCAAAGCTTGCTTCATAACATCACTTTTTCATAGGAGCTTTGTGAATTGGGGTTTACTATTTCTATCACACATCTAATGACGGAGTCTGGCCATATGAGATTTCCTGTCCATAAAGCAATACAGGATGATATGTATATACAAATAGCTAAACGCTTAGAAAATGAACATCCTAAAATAATGGGGTACAGCAACTTACCTATTAGAGATGTTAAACTCTTAACGACACGGTGTAGATTAAATGTCATGGTCAGTTTCCTGTTGTCGTCTGATAGCCAGAACATCACAAGTAGCTTCTGAAAACACAGAATAAAACAATTTAGTATTAGTTTTAATTAGGGGTAATGGACGGTGTAGAAAACCGTGTTTAAATGCTATTTTAGGTGAGGCAGAAAAGTTTTCATTTTATTAAGAAAGTAACATTGAACTGTCTGTGTATAATTTCCTGCCATGGTGAATTCCTTACATTGAGAAGTTTTAGTAACAAAGTTCTTGCCTTGAGAATTTCAGCAGACAATGTAGTCCTTAACATACAAGTGTTGGAGACAAAGTCTTTAGCAGATCTTGGTATGAGAAGATTGACAGACCAAATAAATTGATATCTTGAGAAGCTGAAGAGACAAACGAAGTCCTTACCATGAGATATCGACACAAAAGAAATCTTTTGTAAATCTTTGTATGAGAAGTTTGAGATGCAAACATTTTACCATGAGAAGTTGAGGTGATAACTTGCTTTCTTGAAGTATAGTGCTCAGTTCACTCGAACATGTTGTTTCTTTCAGTATACTTTGGAAAAAGAAATTGGCTGAAAATAAAAACACAAAAAAAAAAGTTTACCAGTTTGATAACAAATATAATTTTATTCGTTTGAATGGAATGAATTAGGATGAAATTGTTTTCTCCGATACCGGAGTGACGTCACGGGGT
>JAUMHH010209226.1:0-12867 GCA_032359455.1 Chlamys rubida
TTTTGCTTCATTACTTTAGTGAAACTCTGCTTTTTTGCTTAATTTCCATTAAAGTGATATGGAGATAAAATGATATGTATACTAATTATAATATTTCTTAGTTTTATTAGTATTTCTTGAATATGTCATTTTGAAAATTAGCACTTATGACTCGTTATTAGCTAATCAAGCTTAAAATGAGCAACGTACTGGTCTAATTAAGTCACTCAAATTAGCAGTAACTGTTTTGCATGTAAGCAAGCTCCTTACTTGCCATTACTTGGTTAGTGATGTTCATGGGCACATGAGTGTCTTGTTTGTACAGGTTTCCAGATTGTAAAGGATTTAGTGTAGACAGGTCCTGCTGTGCTCAGCATAACAAACATTTAAAAAGCCATTAGTTAGCAAGAAAAACGTAGAAAAAAAATGAAAAAAAAATGGTGTTTTTCAATCTAGCCGTGAAAGCAAATACACAGATTATCAGAACATTTCAGTTTTAACGTTTTAAAAAGACTCGGTAATACAAAAAATAAATCAGTAAATGTCAAATACCGATTAGGTGTCTTAAGTGCCTGGGGCTGAAAGCTTATCACAGAATGTGGACATGTTTTGAAATATTTATGGTGTATATCTTCAAGGCACAGTTATACTTACATTGTGCACATGGCTATCACCTGTTCATCAGTAAACAAAGATAAACTGGTATAGTCAGTGAGCAGAATTTTCCTCAAGTTTCATTTTGGTTTTTTTCTCTCCAAATTTATATCTTTTCATGAATATCGATACACTGTATATTCTATGTATCAAACCAGTTTTCATATATTATGGAATATTGATACACTTTGTACTTTTAAAATATTCTGGTAAAGTTGGATTAAGATATCTACACAGCACCATGCACTTTTAACTATTTTTCTATAAAATATTCATTGTTTTATATATAAACTATTACCATGTGTAGTTGTACATGTGCTTGATTTTTTTTTATGTTTACAATTTTGGTTTCACCTTCCTGAATTAAAATGATCAAAGAAGAGGACTGCACACATTAATTTTTAGAGCATATTTGTGACCCTACAGATAGTTTTGTAGCTGAAGGTTACATGCATCTAAACATTATACATTGTACAAGCAATTTGTGTTAGAGTTAAGGGTATATATGCTGCCATAAATAATTATTCCAGTGATTTTGTGTTAGAGTTATCTCCCTTATAACTTTTGATTAGCACTGTTTAAACAATTTTACTGTATCTGATCGTTTAATGTATTTTTACTACATTTGTAAGTCTTACCCTATCATTCATTAAAAAATTGTACAGAAAGAGATATAATGTCATAGTGCTTAATAGGTATATATCCTTAACATTGTTTCAACCCTCTCTGACTTGTAACAGTTATTTTTCTACCTCTGTTTGACAGGGGCTTGTGCCTTGTGATTTTGGGAAAATATGACACACAAAAAGCATGATTTTGGGAAAATAAAGTGACATTCTTCATTGATCAATAAACAAATATCATTTTAAGATTTGTTTATGACAAGTATGTGCAATAACTTCACTCATTCACCCCTGGAAATTCATAATGAACTATTCCATCCTTTGAATTGGAAGAGTTCAAATGTGTCTTCAGGGGTGAATAAGTTAATGTACATGCAATTTAAACATGTTATTTCAATCATCTACTCCCCATGTGTCCCCTGGTCACCCCAACCAAATCCCCAACCCAAGTGGCATCTTCATAAACGGAAATGTGTATTCTTACGTTCAGTTCTACCTGTTGTAGGGAGTATCAGGTTTAAAGTTAACAGCTGAATTGACTTTTGAAATAAAATACCTTAATTATCTTTTTATAGTCTATAAACTTATCTGTAAACGGGGTCCCGAAAATTGAGTTACAATACACAAGTTTCTCATAAAAATTCTCCTAAAACAATCTGGCATGTCTAAATTTTAAAGTTATGGGGCATTCCTATACTAAATGTTTGAGCTCATACAGTTTAATCGAAACATAATTTAATCAAGACTGGCTAATGTCATATATTTCTCACGCATCAAACTTTGAAAGGATTTTTTAATACAAAATATACCAATTCATTGTTTAATTGTACTTGACATTTATGTACCTGAAAATTATATTAGCAGCCACAGTAAGGAAGGAGTTATGTCTGTTAGAACTTTTTGATGTTATTAGAAATATTTTGAATATCATGCAATAAACTATATTTTAGCGATGTTATGATATTTGCTGACTTTTATTAAAAAGTAAAGACTTCAACCTTGGTAGTATTAAAATTTCATTTTAAACACATATTTGTTAACGTTGTTTGTAAAATCAAAATTTTAATATAAATATATTATCTTTGCAATACAATTTTAAGTGGTTCAGATGGGAAATGCTTGAAAGTGTCTAACAAACAAATGCAAGATCCCAATTCATCTAATTTTACAAAATGAGCCTCTGATGAAATCAGATAGTTTGAGATTTGATCTTTTAGTCAATGTGCTCAACAAAAGTATGTATATTACAGTAAGGACCACAGAAAACACAAAATCACAATTTAAGGTTTCCAACAAATAAAAAACAAACAAAAATGTACAATAATGGAAATTTGCTGAACGATAATCCTTATTTTAGATGAACAAATTATAATTTGAGGTATTGAAATACTTGTACAACTAGCCATGGATTAAAATTCATTTTGAGTGCTGGGGTATTAAAAACTACTAAAAGGAAAAGTGATTTGTACAAAAAATAAATATATTTGATGTCATATTTTAGTAAATGATTTTTAAAAATTTGGTCAAGTTTGTTTGTTTTAATGTACATTGTATTGTAGTCATGCATGCATGTACATGCACTTTGTTAGTAAAATGCATTCCTATCAGCAGGATTCAAAGATAACTTTGTGAATTGTACAATATTTTTATACCTTGTAACGTTAATTGTTACTGTGCTCTATCGTCATTATTTTTTTATATTGAATTTATTTACAAAAAAAATTATTTCTATAGAAAAATAACTAACAAAAATATTAATTGATATTCCATGAACTTGTACTTTTTTTGTACAGTCATCTCATTACCAGATGTCTTAAATATCTTACTGACAAAAATATTTTAATGTACCTATCATATGTGAAGATTGAATGTGTAGTACAGTCGTGTAATTAAAGCATGCCCCGTACTGATGATTTCAAAGTAATGGCCTGCTGGGATAGGAATGCCGGCTGGATTTGATCAAGAAAACAATGAACAGGTGGGAGGGGAGGTAACTCCTATAGAATTTCTCCCACCTGTGTGATTGTTCCCCATTGACCCACACCTGTCACTGCCCACCACACAACACTGGAGCCCTGTCAGTCTGTTCTCCCTTCATTACACACATCAAATTAAAATGCAGTTTTCAGACAATTTGAAACAAAATTTGACAAACAGATGGACATTTTGCATAAAACAGGAGACAAGTTTTTTTTGAAATTCTCTGACTTTAACATTTTATTTGAAATAAAATAAAATAAATTTGATATCAAGATTATTCAAAATCTGTCTTCTTCTCCTCCTTGTCCCCTAACCGTAACCCAACCCGACACATCCCATAGTTAAATGCATATTATATTTGCATCTTTCTAAAACTATAGGCAAAGCCAGAAGTATTTAATGAAACAACTATATATATATAATATATACAATGATATATAATTTTAAAATAAAAATTGCAAATTCCTAAACAAGATTTTAAACATAAATTTCATTAAAGCGTAAGTGTATAAGTTTAATTCACATTTAAAGATGCAGGGTTTTAAATTGCACAAACATGTATTTAATAGGCTCAGTACCTATCTGTGTATGGAAATATGATTGAACTTGATGCATTTTCTGTATTCGAAAATTGTTTTCCAATTAAGTACATAATTTTCACGAGTTTCGCATATCCATATTATTGTCATCCAATTACGCTGGTTACACAGTTTTAAATATTCCCCATACACCATCAACAGGGCGGTAATGAATATCGTATAGTTATCTCGGAATGTGTTTCCGTATTATTCTCTCAGAGTGTTTTACGACGTCATTGTAAATATCAGCAATTACTGTTATTGAATTGTAAATTTGTGTTTGCATGCTAAACTACCTCCTATCTGTAACGTTATGTAATGGCGAGTGATTTATCGGCCCAAAACAGGAGTACCTATTTCATACATTAAGTAATTGAAAACTAAATTAGTATCGCATTACTGAAATTGATCCCCAGGAATCTCTTTCTCAACTATTTCTAAAGAGTTATCAATTCATTAATTTGTTTTAAAGGTTTTCAACTGAAATTAATCAATCAGTTTTCAGTTACAAAACATATCAAAGTTCCAAATTGAAAGAAAACATGACATTTTATGTGGGAGAAATCAGATAGTGCTTGTTATCGGGTTAAACGTGTGTTCTGATTTACATAATATGTGATTTTAACACTCGACTCTTAATGAATCAAAGTTTTCGTTTGGGGACAGATTTTCACTGTGACTAGAAGACTATTGTCTACAGATAGGGAGGACAGTTTTTGTTCGTTCGTACATAGCTTGGGTCGACACGTAGGAACTGACAGATAAAGGGACATTGGGTTGGATTGAGGCACAAACATGGGACCTACAACCTAGCTGAGACACGGAACATGGGACTTCCGACCATAGGCTCAGACCATTGAGACCACCTAATAGGATCTGTGGGATTTTCAACCTTATAAACAGATGTGGCAGAGGCGTAGCTAGCCCTTGTTTGGAATTGATTCATTTAGGAGCTGGTCCTGGGCAGGGACTTCAGGTTGGGGGGACAAGGGGGTACAAAAAGTTATTTTTTTCTATTTGAAAATTTGGTGGATTCACCTGTGTACCTGTGTACCAGTGTATAGGCAGATACGTGGATCTCAGGGACCTGGGGAAGGACCAGGTGATCTGGTGGCCCAGAAGCATACACAAACCATACGACCTAAAGAAAATGGGGTTTTCACCACAGGTTCTTGTACAGAAACCATACCTAACTGACTAAAAACAATGGCAATAAGGACAGGAACCTGATGTTCATGTAAATCTAGACCAGATTTTTCACCACTGACATTGGACACTGCACCTCATGAAGACACAAAGGAACCTCGAGTTCAGACACTAGGTACAATTAAACCTCTTAATAGGACCTCACCTAGCTGTAGATACTACCAAATGAGAAGCAACTTCTATCACACCTACGGATGTATGCTAAACATATGATACTTTTTCTATTTGAGTTATCTCGGCCCTCTCAGTTTTCTATTTGAGTTATCTCCCTCTCAGAAACAGTTTTTTTCTATTAACATTAATTTAATACTTCTTAACTTTTAAGTGTTAAACAACTTAGACACTCTTGTGTAACTTTCAAATGTGTCATTAATGAACAAAGTCCTATAGCTAATTAGCTATTCGCTAATGATTTTCACAGATTTCTAAGTGCGTAACTCTTTTGGTAAGGAGATACTTTTCACAGCAAAGTAGCATACTGTGAACATCCTTAAGTCTTTGATTAAAATTTATTTCTTGAAATAAGGATCCTGAAATAATCTACTGTAAACTGAGAATTCATTTAAGAAATTGGTGCATCACAATAATAATAATATAATTTGAGGTTCTTATATACTGCTTTATCACAACCTCGTTTGTAGGTTAATTGTCTCAAAGCGGTTCACAAATTATTATCCGTGGTTATAGGGCCTTTACAACTAGCCAATATCTTTCTCAACTCCCTCGGGAGCATACAGCCGGTGCTGCCGTTTCCGCACTCACAGCTAGCATTCAACAATTCTAGCACTGCCCAACCATGTACTTATTTACAGTTGAGTAGACTGGAACAAGCTGAGTAAAGTATCTTGTTCAAAGATACAACACGTAACTCGAACCCCCAACCCTTACGTCACGAGCCCCGGCGTCCTACCATTAGACTACCGTGCCTCCATACTCAGTCGACTCAATAATACAATGTTCGCGTTAACCTGCGGGTACGAGTCCTGAGGTGCAGTTAGTACATACTTTTAAATCTCGTCCACTGCCAACAAACTCAGTTCTAGCTTTTTCACCATAGTTACCAAATATTTTGATAAAAAATATTTAATATTTCAACTCATTAACCGGTACAATTACCTTCAGCATAGTCAATTATTTATTCAAGTTTAATTAGTAAAAATGACAAAAAAATGAGAAATTTCTCAGAGAAATCAATAGCTGTAAAGGTTTAAGATTTAAATTTCGTCTTTAAATTGTTTTATTTTCATTTTTTAGTTTCGTTTCTTACTTTTTTCTCTTTTTTTTGTAATAACATACATATACTGAATTACTTTTGAACAATTTCTTTTCCCTGTAAGCCCCTTGAAAAAGGCTAATTACATTTGAAATGTAATGAACCATAATTAGTTTAAACCACACTGAAAGATAATTAGCTAATTTTAATTTGCAACCGAGGTGGTGAATTCAAATGTTGTGAGTGTGTCGAGGTAAATTTTATGCCTGCTGGCTAGAACCTTGCAGACAACAAACTCGTTAAAACAAAAGGTCCATGGGACTTGCATCATTTTATTCAATATTTTTTTTTTTCTTTCTCTTTTGCCTATACCATGCACGAGAAAGATTTTTTCTCCTGATAAAAGCGTTATTCTATGTTGTCTAAAAAAACAATGTTGTTTTACTTCTTCATTAACTCATTCACCCCTAAAGTCACATTTGAACCTAACCATACCATAGACTGGGAAAGTCCAGTTTAAAAATTTAGGGGGGGAGGATGAGTTAATGAAGCTAAAAGCAGCCCAGAAAAATGACTTTAAAATCATGACAAAGGATACATGTGCATTAAAACATTAATTAATAGGGCTATTCATTGTCCAATTAGAATGAAAGGAATCAAAGTAATTCTAAAGACATCAGATCATTGAGAGCAATCCATTATATATAGTCCCCTCCCCATCTCTGGTCAAACTTTGGTATCAAAAAGTACAAATAACTCTGTATATTATGGGACATATGACCCAGTTTCATGCAGTGTATGACATTCCCCACTTTCAAGAGGTACTTGCATACAAAATTGATAAAGTTGACAGTATATGAGATGTATGCCATTAATTAGTTAATGAGGTATATGCTTCGGAAAAAGTAATTTGCAGTAAACAAAGGGCCATAACTCTGTACTTTGCACTACACAACACTCAGCAAGCCAAATGCATTCTTACCTGTAACATTTAACAATGGTAGATAACAAAAAGATATACTTTGAACAAAATGATGACCAGCCAGCTGTCAGACAAAATACAAACTTAGAGTCCTTCCGTTTGTACTGATGGTCGTACTAATAATGGCGATGAGTTGAAAATATTATTAAAATCTTGGGAGCCTTTTAAATCTTCCTCTTAGCAAGAAATTGGGTTGAAATGCATAGTTATCACACTAAAGCACTTTGTTTACCCATAATCCATACTGAAGAAACAGTATCCCATACAGGCATTTATACTTCTAAAGAAGATGATTTTTAAAGCTAATTCAAAACTGTATATTATTGACTCTCTTGCACTTTCACATTTACTATTCCTTCAAGTCTTCTGGCTTGAAAGGGTCATGATATTCTACCTGTAACATGCTGGTATGGGGTATGTCAAGTTTGTTTAAATGAATGACCTTGACCCACTTTCAAGGGCAAAGGGGTCAAATGAGTTTAAACATATAAATGACTTCTCCAAAATGAATTACCTTGACCCACTTTCAAGTTTGTAGAGGTCAAGTGTGTTTAAAACTTTAAAGATAACTTCTATATAACCAACAGGCCTATGGCTATATTTGGCCAGTGAAGTGCTGGGTTGGGGGCTGTCAAGTTTGTTGAAATTACTTACATGTACCTTGACCTACTTTCATTGTCACATGGGTTAAACATCTTGAAAACTTTGAATTAATAACCAACATACCTACTCATATTTGGCCTGTGGCATACTTGGGTGGAGGGCTATAAAGTGTGTTCAAATGAATGACCTTGATTCACTTAGAAGATTGCATGAGTAAGAGAAGTTTTTCATCTTCCAACAAAGATTGACAGAGTGTAGAGTAAGTTATATTTCTATCATTGTTTGTTTCAACACATTTGACATTGACCCACTCTGAAGGTCACAGATTGAAATATATATATGGCTATAGACCCAAATGATTTGTTTACAGAAATAATTAATCTGTTAAGGATTTTGTTCTTGGACGATTATTTGGAAATGTAGCGTTTATTTTAACAAAGCATGTTGAAAAAGAAATATGCTGATGTAGAATTGAAATTTTAAAAGAAACAAAAAACTTACAATGTGTTACATTTGACCTCTGACCTATACAAGATTGGCCCTGACCTATATCTTAGCCTTTGACCTATGGCAAGGAATGGATTGACATCCAACTTATAAAAGTTTTACAATTAACATAATTATTTGACCTTTGATATATGGCAATACATGTGTATTGACTGTCCTCTGAGCAATGATGAACAAATTTGACCTCTAACATGTGTTACTTTGACCTCTGACTTAGTGTTATGATATATAACATTTTGACCTATATGTAAAATTTCAGCCTCTGACTTGTATTATGACAGTTTGACCTCTGACCAATGATATTAAATAGTTTCACCTTTGACCTATGCTACAGTACTAATCATGACTTCTATACTATGGAAAATAAGTTTGACCTTTAACATATATATGTGAAAGCTTTGACCTCTGACCTCTGATAAGGAATGGATTCACATTGGATCTATGATAAGAAATTATTTGACCTTTAACCTCTGGTAATGCACCTGATGCCAGCAGCTCATTAAATGTTATTGTTGATAGTAAAATAATCAAAACCTCTATTTTCAAAATTGTTCAGAGTAGATCAAGAGGGTTCTATATGTTATTTCAGATTTCGTTTCCAACTAGATTTCATTACTTCACTTGGTCGATAGATCAACACGCATAGATAATTTTAAAACCTCAATACAAAACAAAGATAACGGTAGCCATTTCCTGTCGAACTCCATAGATCAGGGTTAAACCTTATACGGCAATACAACGACTTCTGGCTTCAAAGTCGGTTTACTCAAAACAATTCAAGCACGTAACCTAATAAATCTGACAATATCACAAATACAAATCCTGTTTTGATTGAACTTTTTTCCATGTCTATTGATTTTGACGTTTTCAAAAGGGTTGTGCCGCCTTCACTTTAAAAACGTCAGAGGCAGAACCCAGGGGTGATAACAGAACCGAGGGGCGATAACAAAACTAAAAGACTCTTCTGCTTTTGTGGTATTTGGAAAATGGAGTTATTGTTTTATATGTCTTTGAAGAGAAAAGAAACTAAAGCCCAGAGTAGTTCTCGACAGTGTTAACGCCATTTCTAAATTACATAATACGAATCTCGCTCAGCAATCATGGGGGTTGTCGCCAGAAATCTGATAAATTTTACCTTTCAGACGGGTTGTTCTTGGTTTTGGCCACCAAGGACCCTTCCATGCTTCGCCGAGTACATTCGGACATTGGAGTAGTGCGAAACAGGCCGGGCATATAATGATGTGGAAGACCCACACATACTGGTTTTCGCGTCTTCAGAGTCCAATCCCTCCTCGATAAATTGAATGTTTAAGACAGCGTGAAATTAATGGCGGATATATATATACTCGCTCTGTCATCTGACTATATCAAATACCCGGGCAGAAAGGGATATGTACTTTATACCTACTGTTAATGCTGAGAAATGAGTTTCTTACTGTCTGATCCCCGCTCGCTCTTCATCACGCACGTGGATGCCTGTCGTCTGCTCACAGCTTAGCGCTTTACAATTCATGCACTTCCTGTTCGCGCACAAAAGCACGCGCGGGCTTCGTCTGTGATTTAAAAGTTTGCTGATCGCTGATCTTACGAGTCATGCAATCTTAGCTTTAAAGCTAACGGCCATTAAAGGTTTAATTGCTTTTCCACATAGGGGAAATGGATTAGGATGCAAGATGACGGGTCGCTATATATGCGTGTTAATAACGAAAAATAAAGCCAAATATACATTGTAAAGGGAACTTTTAAAATAAAAAAAATCCTATCTGAATTTAGCTTTTTTTTATTCGAGAACATTTTTTTAAACCAGAAAAGATAACGTTTCCGACATTCATAGATCCGGTAGCAGTTTTGTCTGCATGTTATGCAATAACATGTAAACACACGATACCATAATGTAAAAATAAATTCATATCCGTTAATGTCTCGCATTTCTGTCGTTTTTAACCGTCAAGCGGTGATTTCCACAGGTTTTCGGTTCCTTTGTACTTGGAGATTTGAAGTGTCATTGATAGAGTATTATGCACTCTGTGTGAATTTTAGACACCCACACACGTTGGGTGAAATGCGTGTTTACATTATGCTACAGTGCTTGAAGGCCAACTTTGATAATCTGTTGAAACTGATAACATGGGGAATTATACTGAAATATCAATAAAAACTTTATTTTTTCTTGTTCAAGATAGGTTGTTGACGAAACAGACTCCTATAGACCAAGTTGCAACATTCCGAACCATGGAATGAAAAGTCGATTATCATATAGGCTTAATGCAATCTGATTAAAATCATATCCTATGTTCTCTATGTATCACGTGATACATAGAGAACATAGGATATGATTTTAATCAGATTGGGCTTAATGCACCTGTATATCATCATGTGTTTCCAAAAATAAATAAATGTAGTAAGTAATATACATACATACAATGTTGGGTTAATGATGACCCTGGAGGTCATCCCTTTATTTATGGTATCTGCCATTGCATATAGTATGCCTCTTTTAGAAGCATTGTGATTTTGAAAATCATCATAATTGATACAAATCGCTCACTCAGTCATAGCTTGACAAAGGGACCAATCGGTCTTAGCTTGACGAAGGGACCAGTCGGTCTTAGCTTAACGAAGGGACCAATCGGTCTTAGCTTGACAAAGGGACCAGTCGGTCTTAGCTTGACGAAGGGACCAATCGGTCTTAAAACGTTGCGCCTCGTTTGATAGTACATTGTTTGTGTATAAAGTAAAATTTTGATATCACATATTTCCAAACTGATGAATCTTTTTGAAGTGATTGATACAAGTTACGCATAAACCCACAGTGACACGTGTTTCGACCTACCTTTCTCTAAATGCTGGTGTTCGCCGGAAATAAGTATCCCCCTGTTTTTCAGATGCAATCTCAGTTTTGAAATATTCCATGTTTACATAATGAGGCCAAATGCTTGACCACTGACTTTGGTAGACTAGCAATACGTTAAAGGCTGGAGGTTGTCACACCTTTGTGAACAATATAAACAATCAAGAGTCGCCCCTTTTGTCCGCTATCACTATCAAGATTAAGACACGGGTCGTATATGTATTTAGGCCACGAGTCTGACATATGTCATTCATAGCTTCAGGAGATTTTAGTTAAAATCAAATCATAAAGTTGTTAAAAGTTGCAGCTCCGGACAAAAGAAATAACCAGAAGTGACCGGTATCGCATTTCTACGACGATCTACGTCGCGAGCTGCCGACACCATGTGGGCAGGCGGACTCAGATTACCAAACATGTAACAAGAGTACTGCATGAGCAACGGCAATATATTCGCGCCAATATTGTGGCCCGCCATTGTCCTTGCTCTGTGCCTTCCGGGGTCAATTGTTATGGTACAGACCTACATAAAACTGCAGAAAGGCGTGTGAATATGTGAGGAGAATTCGGGAGCCGACAGAATCCTTTTTTAGTCCGATTTTATGTCCGCGACAATTTCTAACGCCGATTGTTAATAAAACCCACGGAAGCGAGTATTTGATGGCCAAGAGACCATAAAATGACCGGAAGCGTGTGTTGAACAGTCGCGTTCTGGAGGCGTTTGTTTGACACTGCAATAATTGGACAGATCATGAACAGAATGATTAAAAAGTTTATGGCAAAAAGAAATTAGCTGGAAACAAAATCAACCGATAAATAAGCAATCCTGGACCAAGCTGCAGCGATAATCTGACCCGCGCCATTATATCGGCCGTGTGTATGCAAGCAAGCATGCGGCCGGGGATACTTAGAGAACCAATAACGGAAGGTGACCGGCAAGAGACCCCATAAACCCCGGATGTTCACATGCTACTGGAATGCTCAAACGAATGTTGTATTTAGGTTTATCGATATGTGGCGGTATGGCGAAGGGAAATAACCTGTTAGTCGTTGCATATCATGTCGCCATTTTGATGCTTCAATTTTCCCTTTATGCACCCTTCCATCCCCATTAGGTACTGTCCCGTCTTTTATCTTCAGTCGATTCCATAGATCATATCTCAGACATTGAACTCCACCATCCCCCTTTTTTAATGTGAACTTGCCCAGTTTGTGGTTTGGTATAGTGGTGTTGTCTTAGAATTTATCTGGTAGCATTACTCTTGAAAATGAAAAGGCTGTAATGCTAAGTAGAAAACATGGTATGCACATCATTTTGTCATTAAGGATGTATGTAATGGCTATACTTATGGATGTATGTAACCTTACTGTGACATGGCTATACTTATGGATGTATGTTACCTTACTGTGACATGAAGACTTAAGGATGTATGCTAACTTACTGTGACATGGAGACTTAATTATGTATGATACCTTACTGTGACATGGAGACTTAAGGATGTATGGTACCTTACTATGACATGAAGACTTAAGGATGTATGCTAACTTACTGTGACATGGAGACTTAAGGGTATATGCTAACTTACTGTGACATGGAGACTTAATGATGTATGCTTACTTACTGTGACATGAAGACTTAAGGATGTATGCTAACTTACTGTGACATGGAGACTTAATTATGTATGATACCTTAC
>JAUMHH010209237.1:0-12866 GCA_032359455.1 Chlamys rubida
GGGCATGTATACATGGAAGTTTGTGTGCGATCACATGTAACAGTGTTACCAACATAGTACTAAATCAATTGATTAATTATCTTACATGTACGACTTCTTCGAATAAGATTATTATACATTGTAATAAGTTCATATGTAAAGTACGTCATTTGTTTATCTTACCCGATGCAAACAATCTAGTGGAAACTAGAATACCAGGAGGAAAAGAATGAACAGAAGAACGACGTGTTAAAGCTCAGGGTGTGACGAACAATCGATCAGTTAAAACGTATGGAATGTGAACGACTTTCTGCGTAGGGAAAGACCATCCAGTTGATTATCATAAAGAATATTTTATATCAGCATTATAAAGCAGCTTGTTGCTTGTACTATCTTACTCACATGCCATTATACATTTTTCTTGAAATGGTCTGTAAATCAACGTTCAACCTTAAAGTGCACTAACGTTAACGCAACAGAAGAATTTGTCTTGACCACAATGTACCTATTTCCTGAATACTTTCGCTGCATTTCCCCAACTCTCTTCTAACTTCCCCTGTAATTTATCCCTATTCACCTCACTATGATTAATCTATAATTGCTAATTTAACACTTGTGTTTGCCTCGCATTCGTTTATGTTCAATCATGTTGGAATTATGTACTAGAGATGTTATGTGAGTAAAACAAAGTTTAAACTAATGTAATGACATAATTCATCACGATAGGTTATAAAATCATTGTTGACGCAATGCGCAAAATAATAACATGTTTTCATCGATATACTACTTTTTACCACCTACCGGTAGCATAATAGATTTATTTTCATTGGTTGTCAGTATAAAAAAAAACTCAATTGGAATTTGAGAACGATTTGAGTGCGGATTTCTCAATTTCCCAGCATTTGGAAAAACATAATGGGTGCTCGCGCCAGGTGACGTCATTAACTGGAACTAGTATCCACACACAAGTTATCCGCGTAACAAAATAGTTCATCATAAACAAATCATCCTTAAATTACGAAAACATATTGTGAGGATAACAAGACCATTCTTATCGTAAAGATGTATATTGAATAACAAATGACGATAGGATTGTTTTCAAACTATTTTTGGTACCTAGATTTAAGGTTGATGGTATTCATCCGCGCAGGTTTGCGATCGATGACCATTGAGCCTAGAAGTAATTTGGAAACAAGTACTAATTGTAATGGGGGACCATTACAGATGTCCCCCAAACTGCCCCCATAGTCGCAAAGATGCATCAGAAAAGGTTCGTTATGCCATAATACACTTACAATATACATACTAAATTTGAGTGACATCGCACAATATCTGAGTTGCGACCAATCAGAAGTGTCTGTGTGGTTGCTATATGTTTGGCAACGATACATATGCGATTGAATTCGCAGTCCCCTAATACCCCTATATACCAATAGTCATCAAAATCGAAGAATAACTTAATTTCGACCAATCAGAAGTCTCCGTGTGATTGCTATGGTAACAAATTATAAGCGGTTTTATTCGCAGTCCCCTTAAACCCCTATATACCAATTTTCATAAAATTCGAACAATATCTAAATTTCGACCAATCATAGGCCAGGAATTGGCACCCATTTTGTTTAATCACAAAACAAACATCGCAGTTGTATTTGTAGTGCCATACTACACCTATGCACCAAATATCATCAGAATCGGACAGTATTTAAATTTTGACCAATCAGAGGAAAAAAACGGTGGCCATTTTGTTGAAATGTGAAATTTAAGCTACGGAAGTGATCATTGTCCTATGATACACCAATACACTAAATTTGATGAAAATTGGACAATATTTAAATTTAGACCAATTAGAGGTCAGGAAATGGCGGCAATTTTGTTCAATCACAAAACAAACACCGCAGTTGTTTTGGTAATGCCATACAAATGTACTTCATCTATATACCAAATTCATCAAAATCGGACAATGTCTAAATTTCAACCAATCAGAGGCCGCCGTCCGGCTGACCAGTTTGGTGACCGATCGACAAACGAAAATACTCTTGCGCACCGCCTATCATGTAAAGTTTCGTTGAATTCCCGCCCTACGGTTTTCGTGAAACATGTTTGAAACCTCGTCGGTGGAAGAAAGAGGAAGAAATAATAATAATAATAATAATTAAAAAAACATTAAGAAGAAACGGAGCAAAAACAAAATGTCCCCAAACTTTGTTTGGTGGACATAATAAATATGGTGTTTAGTTGACTTTCTTAAATGGAGAAATATATAAGGTAGTAGTTTGTAGATAGCATACGGAGGTATAGCCTCTCAATTTTATCCACGTGCTCGCGATTAGAAAATTGTTCTCACGACAAACCCTGAAAACACAGTGTGATAATCTATAAAACATTTAATCTGTAAGTTGTTATACCAAGCTTTGGTATACGTGTGGTCGTGGTCTTACCTGTGCGTTGCCGGAAATCTCGGTTGTCTCGTGTGTCACAACAGCAAAGCACATAGCCGTTTGCTGTAGGGAGTTTATTGTCAGGGAGTTGGTCTGCTGTTCTAGAGTGGTGACCAGCACCTCACGAAACTGCGCAACAAGAGGAAAAGTAACTATCACAATTGACGAAATTTAGCACAAGGTGTAATACAATCTGTGTTGTTTAAGGAAAACACTGATTACCACACTACACGAGTCTGAGTAGCCAGAATAAATTATAACTTATCCTTACAACACAAGCTTGAAAGAAACGCAGTGACTATCATATTTCTCGAAAGAGTATATAACAATATTATTAAATTGATTCATCATTAGAAACATCACACTGTTTTTAGTCTTAAGACAATGTGTACCTGAATGCGTTTCTCTTTTTCTTCTTGTTCTTTTTTCAGTCTTTCCGTCTCGGCTTTGACTGGATCGACTGTAGTTGTAACAATTGTGGAGACTTTTGAACCGATAGAGCTCGAACTGGTCGCGCTGGTGGATTCGAGCGTTGTGGTATCAACTTGTATTGTATTATTATTCGTTTGATTGGGCTGCTGAGCAGTTGTTGGATTTACCACCACACTCTGGTCGACTCCCGCAAACTGATATAGAAATATAATAACAGAAATGCAATATAGAAGTAACGATTCGTTATGATAATGTTACATACGTATCATACAACATTGGTCATTCGAGGAATAGCGGTTAAAAGCTCCCTCCATTGTCTCTCTCATTTTTCGTTTATAAGATCCTATTTAAAGGAGATTCACCAGCGAATGATGATTAGTTATTTTGTTTAAAAAACTAATATAAAGCAATCATTACAAGTTAGGGGACCTATTTCTCACATTATACTTATAATATATACAAAAAAGTTGCTATTGATACATTGAATCCAATTTAAAATCCAAACTAGTGTAGGAATTCATGACGTCATAACGTCAATATGACATTTTAATGTGGACGAAGTTCATATGAATGTCGCGACCTGTACATCAAACAAAAAGAATGCTCAAAACGAGGGTAAAAAATGTTTATGTGTGTACAATAAACGCCTTTCGTCTTCATCCGATTTCTGGTTTTGTTAGTGCAGACATTTCTGTCTTACACCATACTCTATTATTAACAAGGAAACCCATAAGCTATAAACAGATAACTCACATTAAGCGGCGAATCATTGATAAGGGAAGCCATGGCCACGATCAGCTGCTTGGCCTCCTGACTTTTTCCCGACGACAGTAGACTTGAGATCTCGTTGTTATCCCCAGAAGCTAGTCCTATCAGCGAGTCAACTTGTTTTCCCTCAGATGGGTTCATCACCTTCAAATACATGAACGCTTAAAAAAGTTGTGTAAAGACAATAGATGTCTTTTAACGAATAAATAATGCTATCTAGAAGAATGATGAAATAATTACATGTCTCCGGCTTGTACGATACTTTAGGTCCGAACTGCTCTTCAATAACATTAAGTTACCCAGGCTAAAACGGTAGCAATAGGTAATCGTTATGTGTGACAAAATAGCCACTAGGAATAAAATAAATGTTCTGGAATAAAATGGCCTCCTTCAAATATGCAGAGGGTTAAAGAAGGCAAATGTTTGCCCGAGCTATAAGATATGACATTGGACGATTTGACTGCTACACATAACATGCTATTTTTCCATGTACAAAGAATAAAGAATATCGTAAGAATGGTCGATTATTACAGTGTACATGTATATATTATTTTTTCGAAAAAAATAGATTTTGCGATTAATACCTGAACTTCCAATCGGTATTCAACGTATTCTCCAATTGGGTTCTGGATTCTAACGATAATGTTGATAATGTGGTCATGTTTACTGGGTCCCAGAGGAAACTGTGAGTCGGGCGTGTATGGGTGGGTTCCATAGTACAACAGCTGGAGATGGTTGCTATCCACAGGTCTTAACCAAAACGTGTACAACAAATTATCTTGATCCTCGCCATGATTCTTCCAGCCATGACAGGCGATCGTGAAAGATGTTTCAAGAGCAAACCCTGTTGTAAATTGTGCAAATTTTAATGTTGAAATAAAGAATTGTATTCGTCGCAATAACTTACATAACAATTTATCATAGCAAATAAAGTTATTCATGTGTGCGAGTGTTATAAAACTGAACGTATATGGAATGATAAAGTAAAAAAGAAGGTAGTTGGAAAGATTCTCTTATATTATCATTTTAGTATGGTATTCTTTTTTTATCATTGTAACTTTATGTGACCTTTCCTCACCTTTTTCAGGAATCACATTACACATGCCACCATACGGAGGTAAATTGGTAACAAACTCGTACACGGTAAAAGAATCTGCATAGCCATGCACCTGTGCTTCCAGTTTAAGGCGGTATACCCTGCCCCCTGTCAATGTCGCCGGTTTCAACACCAATACTGAACTTGTGACATCTGTAAAACACATGAAAGTGTTAAAATGATAAAATTTGTAATCTCTGTTAAACACATAGCATTCGTTTATTGATCAGAAGTACACTACATTTAAAACATATAACAGTGTTATAATAACTAAAATTGTAGTACATGTGAAACATACATTGTTATAAGTACCGAATTTGTCTTAGAAGGTAAACATGTAATAGTATTGTACTAATTGAAATTGTATAACGTATAAAACAGTTAGTAAAGTTACACTGGCAGAACGATGGTCGAGTTTATAAAAAAGACACACAAACAATATTTCTATAATGATAACTTGTAATTTATGTAATACAAATAATACCTATAACATTATAATGACAATTGAAAAATGGAGTTGGCATACCTGCAAATAGTGTGCTTTTAGCTGTCACTTGAATATTTTGTATGATTATAGGTAAACAAAATAGTTCTGCATGTTCCCTTTTTTATCTACTGATAATTGATTGTAGAACATCTCGAACGTTTGTCATAGAAATATCGTCTATACCTACCCCCTTCTGCAAATTCTTTAAGCTCAACGACTTCTTCGAATTTCTGCGTAGTCAGATTTTGCAGAAATAAGGACCATTTAAACTGTATGTCATCAAACTGGCTACAGTCACGACAACGTCCAAGCAGGAGGAATTCACCCGAGGGGTTCATCTTGGTATTACAATTAATCTCACACCTGTAAGTAATTCATCTCGGTATTACAGTTTAATTCACACCTAAAATAATTCATATGAATGTATCACATCCCGTGTTCGGAATATGGGTTTATAACTGATATTAATGTACCTTCATAAGAAAACTTCACGTTAATAATTAAAAGTAATTTAATAAAAAATAATATTTGTTTTTCGCTATTCACACTTTTTAATGATCATAAGGATATTAACTTACTTGATATTTAACTGCTTAGGTTTTCCATCTATAACTACTAAAGTTTGCTGGACAGTCGACGCTCTATCGCCTTTCTGTACAACCACCTCAAATACATTTTCAGATCGAGGATGTAATAGGAACGAATTCAACGGCAATATTCCAGCTGTCAAGTTCAAATTGCCGATTCCGGTTCCAAAACAGCCTTGTCCCCAAGTCATGTTTTGCCGCTGTTCAGTAGTCGGGATCTCTACATATGGTAAACTACCCACTGGAAACGTTTCGTGTGAGAGACGGCACCTCCATGTAAATGTTAATCCCGTTTTGTTTGTAGTATCGAGTAAATCCGGATCGTATGTATTGGACAAAGCATCAATGACAAAATCAGCATTAAAACCAACGCTTCGCATGATGCCGCCGACAAAACTCATTGACAGAGGCGTGTCTGTGATGTTCAAGTACGTGAAATGGACAGAGGATAGCCCGTGAATCTCAAACATGGACACGTTCAAAACTATCTTATATTGACCAGCCAGAAAGGTACTTGGTGGTAACAGTATTCTAAAGTGATCAGTAGCCACGAGATGTATTGGGTATTCTTGAAAGATGTAGTCCAAATACGTTTTACCTTCATCGATCTTGTAAATATTCCACTCGTAGCTCACCTCCTTAGAAGAATTACAGTTGATCTCCGCTGTGCTCTGAAGAATGATTCTCTTTGATTTGTGGTGATGTACTGGAAGATCGATTTGCTGACCACCTCCCTCAATATTGACCTTAGGATAGAAACAACTTATTCCAGTTATGATTGCCAAATCAGTGACGGTCTGAGTTGACACTTCGTTGAATCCTGTCACATTCACGGTAAAGGTACCATTAGTTCTATACATATGCGAATGTTGCAGAACTCCAGTTGGTGACCAGTTAACATAGTAGTATTTGTTTGTTCTCGCGACGTCTTCGCATTCACTTTCGCCATAAATTGTTTCCTGAGAACCGTCACCCATGTACCAAATAAAACAGGAATCAGTACCTGGTCGTGCTAATTCCAGTTCAAACGTAATTGATTCAAACGCATCTGACGGGCCGTCGTTTGTTATATGTTGCATCAGAACGATATGCTGGAAGGTAATGACAGCATTTTCTGAGGCAGAAAACAAAGGATTGGAAGCGTTCAGTGTAACGTTGTACGTGCCTGGACTAATAAACTTCCGCCTCATAACTTCATCATAGGTTGCCAAGGACACGCCGTCTCCAAAGTTCCAGGAGAACGTCAGATGATTGCCGCTGGACACTGAGGCGTTTAATATGAGATCCCTTTCCAGCGGAAATATGTTACTTTTGTCGCCGTGTCCGTAGTTGGATAAGTCGAACTTATCGGACATAGCATAATATCTCACGAATGCCAGTCCCTTCACCTCTGTCAGTACCCATATGTCTATATCAACTGATGCTGTCCACACAGCGTTTCTAACAATGAAAGTCACAGCGTATATTCCTTTCTGCTGAAACGTGTGAGTTAATGATATCTGCCTATTGTAGAAAATATCTTGATCTAACGCTCCCGATACAACGTGGCCATCTTTGAACGATATTTCGTATTTGGCATGCGACGCAACACCAATTAAGAAATCGAAATCTATCTGTCCATTTACAGGTATATACAATTTGTTTACATTAATGGATAACCCCTCTATTTTTCTTTGGATGCTGATCCAGTTAATAATCAGT
Source organism: Chlamys rubida (assembly GCA_032359455.1). NCBI lineage: Eukaryota > Metazoa > Mollusca > Bivalvia > Pectinida > Pectinidae > Chlamys > Chlamys rubida. The sequence continues at coordinate 7,489 of JAUMHH010209237.1, forward strand.
GCTGCATTCAATTTGTTTGAACAATTTACAAACATTTCTACATCTCCTACAGATTCGGCGGTATCCCAAGATGAATTAAGGTAGGACGGATTAGCATTATCCATTAGTTCTATGTAAACACTCGAAGAGTACGTGTTGTTCAACAATATCATGCACAACACGTGCGATGGTGGATCTTCATCTCCAATGTATGAGAGTTCAGCGTATATATCACCAGGTGGAGACAATATAAGGGGATTAGAGACCTTTAAAACAACGTCTCTAACAGGATTCTGTACGAAGATAAGATCAGATACCTCTGTCTTAGAAGAGTTGGTGTTATGAGCGATGCCTGTTACGTTATAAGTTCCAACATCTGTGTAAGTGAATGGTAGATGGACAGACGAAGGTCCACGGCGAATGTTGTTTAATGACAGAGAAGTACTTTCGTTATTTCCGAAATCTACTTGAAATGTTATATTAGATCCTGTTAGTGTCCTCAGTGAAATCACTATTTCTGTTCCACGGGCTAGAACGTATTTACTACTTGAGACACTCAGTCCTGAAATAGGCTCTTCGATAATAAACGTTTTCTTTGTAATCAGAAAACTCACCATGTTGGATATGTTTAAAGTGGTTTGGTAAACCCCGGGGTTGAACGTATGACTGAACGTGAAGAACGAGTCGTATTTAGCATCACCGACGTACTCATACAGTGTTTCACCGTCACCAAACATAAAACGCATGTGGATGTCCGCGAATGATATCAAAGACTTGGAGGTGATCACAAAGTCGATGTCTCCCGGGTAAGACAGGTTTCGTTCTTTACAAGTCAGGAGCAAGTTTGAAAGACCATCTTGGATAAACACATGATGACTAATTGTGTTGTGGGAAGGCGTGTTCCTTGCAGAAATATCAACTGTATAATTTCCAGCGGAAGAATACCTGCAAAATATATTTCTTTCTTCAATATTCAGTTTTCGTGTATTTAGTATAAGCAATCACATGATAACGAATACTTCCGAATTCTAACTGCTATTAACTGCTCTATTAGAGTTTTCGATTTTTGTAACAGGCAAAGAAACGAACGATACATACAATCATGACAGACATTCTGAGATTTATAACCAAATCTAACCTATGTGTTAAGGACACTGGCGAAATGAAAGCAAGTTCCTCTGGATCGTTGAAAATATCTACAACTCCATCCCCGTAATCAGCAGTGTACTCGACGTGCGATCCTCTTGTGAGCTGAAGAGTAAACATGACGGTATCTCCCACACGGTAGAAATGGTGTTCAGTCGTGACGACAAATCCTACTATTGGGTCCTGATTGGTCTCGTCAATCACTATCAACAACGCACAATGGTGTCAGTGCATACTTTGAACTCAACAATTTGCATCATAATTTATGTAATTATTATTTATTCTATAACTTACATTGACGGTAAACTGGCATACAAGAAAAACGAAGTGCATATTTTGCACTGAGTAAAAATGTTTAAATAGAAAATCGTTGATTCTTATATAAGATGATACATATACGAAGCGTTCATTGACATGTGAATGTCTTCTATTTTCTTCGCTAGGTTCAGATAACATAAAGCTTTTGGATTTATTGTATTTTTTTTACCTGCACATGTTGATCCCTGGGGCTGTCCGCTATCCACGCCTATGTCCATGAAGCCCGAGTTACAGGTACAGACGTACACACCAGATGACTGGGTACAGACAGAGTACGGGGAACAGCTGTTCCACTCCTCGCTCTCACACTCGTTTATAGCTGTAAGGAAAGAGAAACACTGCCTGCTAAGGATTCAACTAACATCTAATGTTTCAGTTTGGTTTGTTTGGTTTTGTTTTATTTTGTTCAACGTCCTGTCAACAGCTAAGGTCATTCTTGTGTTTCAGTGCCTTACTTTTTTTAAGCAGTGGCGTCGAGGTGCAGTATAATGTATTGATGAAAAAATGCTCTTTTGATCTGATGAATAAATAATAACATTCCACAAAAAGACAGTCAATAAAGTCATCTTCTGAATCCAATTTGTTAATAATTGATTTGACTTATGCATCAAACATTTTACTCAAGTACCATCAATGGAACATAAATCGCACATCCATAAGTTCAACATGAAAACAACAAACGGAACATAATACATCAATATTCCTAATCTAAACGTACATTTTTAGAGTATATTGGTCCAGCATGAAGTATTTCCTCAGTAATCATATGCATCCCCGGACCATGTTTTATTGAACTCATGCTTCGTACATAACGACAAATGGACTGAGGTCTCACTGTAATACGACCCGTCATCGACGGGCGTATCACTACGGAAAATCTACCTGTTACAGTTATATCTGACGGCAGGACCTCGAGCCCTTCTGATCGTAGTACAGGGATCCCTGCCACAAGCGAGTCGACAATGTCGCCCTCCTCAGTTGTACTGTCGATGTGTAAATATACTGTTGATATAATGATAATACTTCCTGGTGCATATCTTTCTATCACTGTTCCAAAGTAGCCGCTTTTAAATCCAGAACTCGAGAAAACCTGGAGTACCTAAAATATGGTCATGAAAAACATCAAATTACTACTGGAATAACTAAAATACGTACCAAAGTGGTTGTGTAAAAACATCAAATTACTTATGACAAAATACGAAATTACAAATTTCAATTACAAGATAAAAGTTAACATATCGAGAGACAAAATTGTAGATTTAATTTCATGCAATAGATTAATGCGATCTTTGTACTGTATTCATCGTGTTCGGTTAAAACATTGTAGTCGAGAACTTACAGCAAACCATTGGTTTATGCCAGTAAGCTTCGTAACATTAATCAAGGAATGGTATGACTGGTGCCAGCCCTCACAATCTCGATATCATTAGTGGCTCATACCGAGGATTTGAACGAGCCTGTCACAAATGTATGCATCTCAGACTCCTCATCCGTCAAATCGTCGCTGTAAACTGCATCACTGCCATTCACTCTCAGCACCTTGATCGTAGCATTGAAGACCCTTGCATCTGTATAATAACGAATGTATTAGTATTTAATTATTTGAGTCAATTCAGTCTCATTATTTTGTATGCCTGACTGGCAAAGCCCAACAAACATTATTTCAGCATTGTTTACAAAAGAGACAGCATAGAATAAATTAACATGATATGCATTATATATATACCTTATCATTATAACAAAAATGAACGCTAACAAGAATATGTACACTTCTTTTAGTACACCGCCCAACTCAATTGAATTTAGTATTACAGTGAAGTTAAAAAAAATCAATGTTACCAAATATTTCTGTACTATAAAGCATAAACTGTATACATAAACGTACCGATGCATTTGTATGGTGTACTCTGGAAAAATCCTTTCTCACAAACACATGTGTAGTTTCCGTGGTTATTCTGACACTTGGAATGACCTTGACACGGGCTGCTTTTGCATTCATCGATATCTGAGAGATAATAAATGACATTGTGCTTTACCAGTTCTAGGGTAGTATGGGTTTCGTGACACTTAAGTATTCTCTTGCTTTTTCTGACAACTCTACAGACACAGACGAGATACCGAGACAAAATAGTGCCTTTATAGTTTGTTGAGAGTACATTTCTCGAATTACAGATACATTTCGTTGACACTGTGGGAAGCTGTACTGTGTTATCAATCTTAACGTACTTAAACGTTGGATTAAGAAGGTTAAACGTAGCATACACTAATTGTTCGTTACGTACCGACACATGTATTTCCTTCCATGCCGAAGCCAGGTAGACACAAGCACGTGTAACTTCCCACGGAATTGTCACATGAAGCAAACTCCATACAGGGTGACCATAAGCACTCATCAATATCTGAAATACAAATGTTTGACAAAATGATATTACTATCCCAGAGTATGTCATTTTTCATATCTTACAGGTTACACACTCCATCACAGACTATGGCAATAGGTTGTTTTGTTACGACAGAATCACGCACGCTATGTATCACTTGCTTTACTACAGAACGTCTGTTTGGTATACAAGTCTTCCCGACACAACCACTAAACTGTTTACAAGGCTTTTTTTGTAACGACATATCCCCATAAAAATCTTTACAACGACGGACCGCAAAGGGTTTTTTACGATACAACCATGTATTTTGTATAAGCGTTTCGCTATAATTATATGTACGTGATTTATGCGGTAAAGCATGTTTCTTATCAGGCAACTCTTGTGTTGATAATGAGGAAACTGCAAAATGCAAGAGTTTTCATTGTAAAGTAATACTGCATATAGTTTAGGACTCGAGACAGCACGACATACCTCCACAATGGCCGCCGTCAACCATACCGTAGCCGGTGGTACATGTACACGTGTAACTACCGGCTATATTGTCACAGTCGGAATGACCTGGACATAGGGACGGGTGTGTATTACACTCGTTAATATCTGCAATTGAAGAGAAGTAACTCTAACAGATTATTAAATGCATAACGAATACAGTACATCAATTGTATCATCGCAGGTTACTGTTATCACTCATAAATGTATTCAAATGATTTTATTTATATTTCATTCAAAGTAATATAAAATAAATCTGGTACATCTGCAAATGGATGACTTATTTTCTGAGAGTTTAAGCCAACAAAATATACCGACCTTCACACTCAGTTCCTATATCGATATATCCGGTATGACATGTGCAGGTGTAACTACCAGGTAAGTTAGTACAATTGGCATTGGATGAGCATATCCGGTATACACATTCGTCTATATCTGTAAATTAAAAAATAAATAAATCATGCAATTATAAGCTAAGGTATAAATAAAAGCGAATAACAAACAACAGTGAAACATTAACATAATATGGTAAAATATAATATGAGAGAGTTAATAGATACCTAATAAACTAGGTAAACTATCAGCAATAACATATGGTCACATAATACCTTACATATATCATTTTATTAGTCTAACCGCCTACTTCTAAAGAAGCTTTCACAAAATATGTGTCTTCGCTTATACACAGGCAACAGACAAAAAGTGACCATCTTAGATTTCAACTGTAAATAAACATGAACATTATTGTGCAAATGATGTGAATTTCATGCAATTCAGTGATATGTGAAGCAACAGAAGATTCTGTACAAAAAGACGGTCAAATTAATAAATGTTAATGTATATTAAAACACGGTTTATATTGTTCTAACAGCACAAATCGTTACATAAATAACTAAAGCCGATGCAATGTGTGACACGTTTTCTGCTATACTCATGCCTTCAATGTGTGACCCGTTTTCTGCTATACTCATGCCTTCAATGTGTGACCCGTTTTCTGCTATACTCATGCCTTCAATGTGTGACACGTTTTCTGCTATACTCATGCCTTCAATGTGTGACACGTTT
>JAUMHH010209248.1:0-12865 GCA_032359455.1 Chlamys rubida
GTCGCTTCATTTTAATCTGAACAAAGAGTGCAGCGAATAGAAGATACCGTCATGATTGGTCAATACCAAAAAGTGATATTTTCACACTGTGAAAATATCACTTTTTATATTTGTCACAGTGTGAAAGATATCAGTTTTTTCAAGTTGATATAATCCGATATTTCACTGGCAAAAATGTAATAAATCCTCACCTGCAATATACTCATGTAACTGTCAGATGAACACATATGTATAGCATAACAAATATAAAACGATGAAGCACACCATAATTTAAGTGAAATACAAGACAGAATATTAAGAAGTTTTTACGAAACAGCAAATAGCAGTAACGCAAGAGCTAAAACAACATCGTCCACACAGAAAGACAAACATATACCACAGCGTTAGAATACATTACATTATCACACACGGGCAGTACCACAACGTCAACACACAAATCAAAATAAACCGCAATGTCAACACAATATATATATATATATATTATAAAAAGAAAAATTCTCAGCAACGAGTCTATATATATATATATGATAGCGTCAACAATAGAATAAAACAAACCATAGTGTCGAAACACAAGGGAGGAATATACCACAGCGTAAAACAACATTTTACAACAACAGGAAACATATACCAGAAGATATCAAATGAGTAGGCATAAAATATGAATCCCACCACAAATCCAGCTGATCGCATGCGAAAGCATTTCCTGCACCACACACGCCGGCAGCCAGCACGGTGTCTCCCATCAAATCCTGAGAGGAATGCTAACCATCTGTACAGTTAGACACACTGAACAGGTAATTAGACATAGTAACCACTAAACTCCCTAATTTCCTTATCAGATCAGAGTTACAACTATTGCTTTCGTCGATAATCTCTCTTTCTCTTTTATTGCTCTTATGTCTCTCTTATTTTGTCTTTCTTTTTCTTCATCAGTCTCTGCTTTTTAACCAAACTAACCCCCATTCCCATTTTAAATTAATTCTATTCAATATATTGTAGATTGATATTTATATGTTAAACGTTATGCAAGTTATATTTGTGAATCAAATCTTGCATTTATGATAAACTAGGTATTTAATAAAGAAAAGATTTTTATATGCGAAATTTTCGTAAGATACATCTAGATTAATTCAAAAACGTCTTTCATAACAGAGGTGCATAGCATATTGATGAAATCTGAATACGTCTTGAACGTATACCCAATTAAGAGAATATTGATGTAAAGTAACATAGCTGATGTATTCCATCCTCAGACGGTTCCTCATGTTTGTTATTGAAAATGAAAACAAACGAGTTACAACCGTCATATTTCAACAGTGTTCATTGACTCCAATCCTGTAGAAAACCCTGGTAATGTTTTATCAGTGAAACAAAAACCTACAAATGATCTGTTCGAGCAGATTAAGTGGCGTGTTACTATCGAGGAAAGGCAAGTGTTATTTACGTAATTGCTTTTAAAAGCAGTTTGATTCTTACATATTAATTTGGAATGAACCGCGAAAAAATAATATATTATATGAATTGGCTTGTTACACGCTTTTTGTTTGATTTCGATGTAGATTTGTAATACATTTCTCTATCAACTTCTACAATTATTTACTAGACCTGTGTTTTGTTGTTTAATTACATGCGCCATTAAAAGCATATCTTTGATATTTTGTGTTTACCATCCCTTCATAGTTAACAATAACAAAAGTAGGAATCATCGCAACATTGTAATTTAAATGTCTATATAATACCTAATGATCTTGGACATCCATTTAAGTATGATGAAAGTGTCAAAATGTTGTTTCTATCGGTACATACATGTAACAGCCTATTTAAATCAATCTTTTGATGTAACTTGACCATGAACATGACTTATTTCCAGTAAATGTTTTACATCCCCGGTACATGTATTTCATACTTTCAGTTTAGTTTTTAACTGAAACTAACGTTTTCTTAACGATAGTGTCATGGAAGCTGACAAATATAAGAAATAAGTGGGTACATGTGCATATATCCTGGGCAGTTTTAAGTCCTCCGTTATAATCCGTCAAAGCACACTTTGTAAATATGACCCCTACACTCCAGTTCCTTTTTTCGCAATATCATTAATCAAGCGTTACATCTACACCATCTCGATGGCAATAGATATCACAGCGACATGACATCATGAGGATGTTTATTTAGATGTGTATTGATGCCTCATTAGAAACCATCTATGAGGAACCGACAACTATCGTCGTTATTTTAGGTGTCGCCTGTTGTTTTATATACAACAACAATGTAATGCGACCTATGATAATCGTAGGGCAACAACTGCAGATTGTCAATAAAAAGAATACCGAAGTGTGAACTCGGTCAAACCAGGAAAGAACACGAGTAAAGAAAAGATTAAAAACGAGACCCTTGAAAAAATTCAAAAATAAAAAGACCAGGTAGAGTAAGTGTTTTTTTTTTATTTCATCGGCGACATCCTAAGGTCAAATCCAAGTAATTCAAGTCATCAAGTCATCAAATTAAATATCTGTGGAGCGACAAGGAAACCACAAGACACATTTTTTCATTAATTCACAATCAGATTGTTAAGCTTTGATATTTTAATTGAAAGTATATATGTGTGCATTTAAACGTCTATGTCCTAGGTGTGTGGATACCTCCTCCTGATAGAATGACACTACATACAAAAACACCCACATACAATTATATTATCCCTTTATTAGCCTCTGTTACACTCCTATGGACTATTGTAAAGATCATATTGATGGCGATGTAGATGATCCTGTTTATAGTATAGCATGTATAATAAGGATGCTGTACGTCGGTAAATATTACTTTACCCCCAAACGTTACAACAGGCAGAAACGTTCAATGCCGTTAAACTGTATCTAAATTGAAAATATCGTCAGATTTTTTCTTCTTCCCTCTTTAGTAAAGTTTCAATGGTTTTATGTGTAGAAACATTCACTCGTATTGATATTACCTGAGACTGTTTCTACCTGAGACTTTTTCTACCGAGACTGTTTCTACCTGAGAATGTTTCTACCGAGACTGTTTCTACCGAGACTGTTTCTACCTGAGACTGTTTCTACCTGAGACTGTTTCTACCTGAGACTGTTTCTACCTGAGACTGTTTTTACCTGAGACTGTTTCTACCTGAGACTGTTTCTACATTGATCACCTTAGGGTGTTATTTCTGTCGAGTTAAATAATATTTATGTTAAATATAATGTCTGGTCAAAAAGGGTATTTAGTTTGTTTCAAAATCACACAGATCTCGGAAATGAGCATCGAACAACCTAAAGTGAAAGTGACATTTAGGATGAATGTCTGGCGATGGTAATAGTGTCTCGCGATGGTTTATTGCTTGTTTATAAGACAAAGAAGATTTCAAATTCAGCATGAGTCATCGATAGCACTGAACTGAACCACGGAAAGTGTCTTCCTCAGTGTCTACTGTTATTGTAAATGTGTATATATATATATATATCTTGTGTTTCAATATTTACATTATAATTATGTTCATGTACAATTTATCTCCATATTGGAGGAAAAAGAGATTGATGATGATGATGATGATAATGATGATGATGATGATGATGATGATGATGATGATGATGATGATGATGATGATGATGATGATGATGATGATGATGATGACAATGCATAATGAGATATAAGGATAGTAGGCCTTTCACGTGGATGAATCGGACGTTTGTAAATATCGAATAAAAATCGAGGAGAACATATCTTAAAGTCAACAGAAAAGAAAGGAATTGTAGACACTCACACAAAAGGAAAGACATCAAATTCAAGGTGACACCAGGTATTCCAAAATTATAAATATTATTACATGAGTAATGGCCTATCAACACTTGAGAGGTCATTAGGGCCGAGTCCAGAATGAAAGTTTTTCTCGCGCCACAAATGAAACCCATCAGAATGTGTTTTGTCTATATTAGGGGAGTATGTCCATCACAAACGGTCTGAGTCGCCGTAGTCAACAAGTCTGTTATCATGTAATACTTAAATAGCATGGCTGGACATCACCTGATGTTGTAGACCGTAAAAAACAGCACAAAAATATCGTGATACATGTATGTCAAAACAGGCAATACAGTCACGAATGAACTTTATGACACATTGCGTCCGTTAACCACCTGCTGGGAAGAAATGGTCAGGATTGGGAACTAGAAGTCGACACCTTGGCTATGGAGATTGATTATAAGGTGACCATTACACCGACTGAGAGAAGATGTGGAATCTGCGATATATTGAATTATATTGAAAATCAAATAGTTGTAGTTAATTAATTGATCAATTCTTTTTAATCAGGGAAAGCATCATCATGTTTATCTGTATGTGAAATTAAAAGACAGGATATTCATGTCATTTCTTTTGTAAGCCTTGTATCAATTATACTTATCAAAAATGCAAGAACAGATCAGCTATAAATATGGTGCACTGACAGACCCCCTTCGAGTATAATTAGTCTCTTCAAATCTTCTTACACACTTGCGGAATATTAGATTAATAGAATCTCCCCCTACCTTGAGGGTGTGACAGAAAAATCTCCTACCCGAGGGATAATGTTTTTTGGATGTCTAACCCGAGGGTTGGAGATTTCTCTGTCACACCCTCAATGTAGGGGATGACTATTTATCTCCCATCCTATTACATGTATATCAGAGTAGTCTGCCATGTTTGTAAACAAAAACGCATTTGGGGTATAAATATCGGCATTCACTTTTGATGACGTCACAATTACGGGTTAAATTTGAATGACATTACAATTGAACACGTCCTAATCGGCACGAGGCTATCTCCCCCTGGGGATGACAAGCTGATCTTTCCCGGTTCAAACGGGAGACACACCTGTGAAGGGTGGGCGAATATGCAGTCAATGTTATTGTCATTTTATTTTATTTTTCTAGCTTCCAATGTCCGGAAAACGAATAATAGAATGAATGTTTACATGTTAATCTATACCTAAACTCGGTATCGTGATCACCGGCTGCTGTCAGGCAAATTGACCGGTCATCTCCCGGAATATACATGTATATAGAAACAATTTTGTTATATAATATTAGATATGGTAACAGAATATTATCAATTGATTGTGACTTATTGAAACCTGATAAATGATAATAATAGAAATGCAATACGGACGATTGTCATCTGTAGTTACATCCTTGACGTTAACCTGTTGGGTAACATAATCTACAACATGCGATTACAATTCTCCTTTAATTGCTCTTTCAGTAAGTAACAGGTGCGCACGTTATCCTGGACAAAGCTTGTCAATTACAACCTGTGTATTTATCATTGTAATTAAGTAGTTGATTAGACAAGTATTTTCATTAAATGTTGAGTGTAGATAGCCAGACAGATCCCACAGGGATCGGGTTACAGAGATACAGCGCGTGTCAGAGTGTTATTGTACAGATATTGATACTTTGTGGGGTAGTGGACAGGTACCAGGTTCCGGGACGGTCTGGTGACAATACGGCCCGAGTAGCAGGTGGTTAGCGGACGCAAGCTGCTCCATACAAACACCAAATCAGCCTTCAAATAGGATTTGTATTTTATTTTCCCTGAAGTCAAAACTGTATGTAATACCCTTATGTCATACGTACGTACTCTGATGTCAGTGTGCAGATAATTGATCACTGGTTTTCACATGCCGCCATTAGATAATAGACGTGCATCCCCCACTCAGGGTATCACTCCTCCCGGCGTTCCCGAATGTAACATAGATAGGATTTCTCTACGTTGTGATACGTTGCTGAATTATTGAAATGATGTAATAATTTTCCATTTGTAAAGTTTACAAGGAAATCAGTGTCATATGGAACGACCAGCTTGAAAAATGCAGTTGCATCCATTGTTCAGAAAGTCTCATCAGGGAATAGATAAGTAGGCATTTCTAAAAATGATAATTTCGCAATTCACTGGTACAGTGCAAGACCTATTTGAAATATATTTATCCCAACCTTGATATTTGTTAGATTCGATCTCGGTGTTAGTGTTGATTTATTTGTTTGACGTTTTAGTCTCCATATTATGTCACGTTACATATTAAGTACACTGTACACTAGGTACACTACAGTAGTACCGTAGTATCTAAACAGGTGTATCGTTGTTGCAGAGGACAATTAAAGATAATTATGTTTTGGGTTAATCACTGGATTGACATGTAATCGAAAGTAAATAGTTGTGTTTTAGTGAACAACCTATTTTTGACATATAGTTTATGATTAATTATTTGATTGCACCCAGTAAGTTTACAGTATCTAGTTTGTTTATTGAATGTCCACAGAGTCAGGAAACAGAACTGACCCGCTTTGTCATATGTGATCGTAAAGGGAAATTAATATGCAGTTTTCTTTTGAATCGGGAATTTTCATCAGTCTTCTTGGAAATATTTATAAAATGTGAAATGTTGTTACACCTGTAATTTTTTCCGTTTTTATCTCTACACTATGTTACAACGTTTATTTCCATGTTTCTCTTTGAGCTTTTACTATTTACTCGTGTTCTGCAGTGTGAACCGATATGACCCGATGTTGTTAATGGACCGTAAACAAATACATAAATAACTCCGACAGTCTTGGTAATATTACATGCCACATATGCTGTTATCCAAGTGCTTAATTCGGAGATGAATACGTTTCCACAGATTTGCATGTAGTTGGAGTTTGGCGAACTTTGATAAACACTTCGAGACGAGTGTCATGGCATGCGTATGAAGTGAAAAGTCATGTAGGAAATGCAATAATTGGACCAACATCAAATCGTGGACAACTCCATCTGAAGGAGCATCTGTAACACTTTATCAAACGTCACTATCACAACACGGATGTACTAGAGAACGTACAGTGACGACAGAAACTAAGAAATTCACATAAATGACAATGCTGCCTAAATCTACTGAACATATTAATAGCCGTAGTTGTAATTTCTTGGTCTAAGGCGAACATTTGACATCGAAGCAGTTATTCCTATGATAGTCAAGCACAATTCTCACAGTCCAATCTATGACTGGTCTATGACTGGTAGCTTCATGTTAACAACTTTACCTTAAAAAAGAAATTCAAGAACGTGTTACTCTGAGAAAGTGTGCTCTCTTGCAGTTACATTGGGAATTATCCCGCCATATCTACCGTATAGCCTCACTCCGAGCACAAACGAAATGTGGCAGTAACAACTGGGAATATCTCCAACGACACCATGCATATAGCCTCACTGGAGGACAAACGCTCTGTGGCAGTAACATTGGTGAATGTCTCCGGCCACATCTACCGTGTGGCCTCTCTCGAGGACAAACGCTCTGTGGCAGTAACATTGGTGAATTTCTCCTGCCACATCTACCGTGTGGCCTCTCTCGAAGACAAACGCTCTGTGGCAGTAACATTGGTGAATTTCTCCTGCCACATCTACCGTGTGGCCTCTCTCTCGAGGACAAACGCTCTGTGGCAGTAACATTGGTGAATTTCTCCCGCCACATCTTTCGTGTGGCCTCTCTCGAGGACAAACGCTCTGCGGCTTCGTCCAGTACGGTGCGGCCTCACTTTGACGACAAACGCTCTGTGACGGTATCGTTGGAGAATACGCTGAGCTCCTATTTTCATGTGCTGGAAAATTGCTTATAATAATATGTTTTTAGTAAAGTGTCACGTATTGTATTTATATATTAAATGTATAGTGTAAATAGCGTCCATTTCAAATGATGATGAATTCCCGAAAGATATAAAATTGACGCTTTGTTGTCTGACGGAGCTGGTAGCCACAGACAACTCAACAACTTTCCTGCAAAATGTTTGTTCCATCGTTAAATAATTGTTTTTGTTTAATAAATAAAAAACATATCTTGAAATGAAATAAACTACGCAAAAGGATGGAAACGATTTTCATTGTTGCTTGGAACGGGATTATAAGGTTAAATTAAATCTCATTTAAAAATCATAAATTTTAAGATAATGCATTTCAATGATTAGTTAGTACATGTATATGGAGTTAAATACGTTAAAGATAATGATATATAAATATTTTATGTATCAAAACATTGTTTACATAAAACATAGTCCTATAAATGTTTATCTACAATTCCATGCGCGGGAGCTGGGTTGTTGTTGTTGTGTGTGTTTTCTTTTGTAGTATACATCTGTATTATGAATATAAGCAGTGACTGTTCCTGTCTATCGACAGACGGTTCATCGAGGTGGCCTGTGAGAGATTTGGACACGATCCATTCGCGGAGGCAAGGTGATCGGCCGACATTGTAGGGAGTCATCATCTCTGATTATAAATTACTGCGCGGTCCAACAACAGATAAGGCATCTCTGATCAAAGTAGGACTGGAGGACAATCGTGGCTGTAAAGTTTTACTATCACTTGTCCTTTACGATAAGAAATATAAAATTTCCATGTATTGCTCAACCCTGACTGGCTAGCGATAAGGCAACAAGGCCGCGATAACACCAACAGATAGCTGGCATTATTCTGTATCAGAGAAACCGAGGGCGATTGTATCTAGTTAGATATGATATCTAAAAACGAAGGCAGACTGTGCCGGTGGAGAAATCCTCTATCAGACATGGAGCCAGTTTTGGTATCATAAACCCTGAAGGTAGTTTACGGCATCAAAGTATGCAGCCAGCGCAAAACGGAAACAAAAATCGAAAATGACCATAAAAAGAAATGAAAGTATCAGTAACGGTATCCCTGGAGACGTGTAGATCTGAGAGATTCAATGATATACACACTTCTAGTTCATTTACAGGTGGTCAAAGTTCCGAAAGCATAGCTCTTTACTGAAGGCTGAGATGTTCCGAATGATAATTTCAAAAGGATTACTAGTATAGCCTCTCGCTAGTATAATTGGACACTCTTTATCACCTAATCCACATTTTATAAACCATAGTACCGCAGACCTACTTAACACTAACATTTCCTATTCACCTATATATGTTCTGTGTTTTTATATGAAAGATTTTTGCTAATTAAAATGGACCTCAAAACGATTTGAACACACATTAATGTTTAGATAATTCAAATGAAGGTGTCATGTATACGTCATTAGGCGATAACGGAAAACTACATGGTCGTGTTCTGTTTTGCTAAAACGACACCAATTAATTAGTTATAGGTGGAATCCACTACCCATTTAAACGACAAAATCAAATTCCTCTATACGGTTACATGGAGAAGATCGTATACCGAGCTGTAGGCATAGCAATAGATTCACCGTGATAACGGGCACATACCGACGTATAGAGACGTAATGGGAAATTTATTATCATTTACTACCTTCTCAAATACGACATTTTAGTGTGTAAACTTGGGACTAATAGTTAAGGTTTCTGGTAATAAATTTTAAAAGTTTCATTCTTCAAGTTGCCTATTGATAAGGTATCAGGGTAGGATCCAGACGTTTATGGTCTGGTCGTGATCCATCGAGGCCCCGTGTTTCTTGCAGATTAACTTATATTCCAAGTCGATTCCTCTCTAATTACGCTTCCTCTAGATTCATTTACACTTATCTACAGCTACTGTTTCATCCGCAACCTGCAAGCTATAGAGAAGACATCTAAATTTTCAAATTTGTTTTTAAAATCATCCTGATCTGGTGGATAAATGTTCCATCGCTCGTGATTGGTAGAACAGAAGCCATAATCGGTATCTACATGCTCAGGGCTTGTGGCGTTCTATTGTAGACGATTTGTGTGTGTTGGGAAATTATTTTAAAAAGAAATACTTGTCATTATATCAAAGTAGATGACCATAACATGTTCTCAATGCGCCTTTCGCACAGCTCGGTATCAGATGGTCCACTGTGATTAACCTGTGGGCCTATTTGTTCGCCCGAGTTTGTGTGCCCCTTGATGTGTGTGATACTTCTGATACACTAGACTTGATTGTGTTAAGTTAACCCATGTTCCAAAAACGTAAATAATATAATCTAGGCGCAATAAAACATCTTAAACTATTCCATCACCAACTTATATACCTTATTACTGTATCGGTATCCTCTCATACTGTCACACTGCAATGTCTCCTCACAACTTGTCATCGCATCCTTCAAATCTTTAGAAACGATAAACGTAGCCTTGCTCACAATAGTGATAAGAACAGACTTGCTAACAGTATATATTACAAAGGATTTCTGCACAAGAAAATATAAACAGAATTGCTAAAAGTATAATTAAGGTATCACTAATTGCTTACGTTATACTCAGAATTACGCAAGCACCTTGGGTAGAACCTATTAAAGTAAGCTTACGTATGACTGTCATGTTATTTGCCACCGACTTGTTATATAATTATAAACGCTAAATAGATAAATCATCAATGCCAACAAGGTATCCACACAGTAGCTGTCTTCATTATATCCAACAAGTCTCTTCATTATTCACTAATATTTGTACCTGTATATGATTCAATCATTTACTAAATGCTATAAAGTCAATATTTGTTTACCTTCCACATTATTGATGTAATGATCAGATCAGTTATGTGTTTAAACAAGGCATTGTTTAAACACTCCCCATCCTTTTTCTGTTTTCGGTGTGTCATCGAAATTATTTCCATAGCTGGCTCCCTGATACATACCAGTAGTGGTATTTGAATGTATTTATAGTTTTAATTGTAATTGATTTGGTAAACTTTGTTGGCTTATCATGACTTTCCCTCAATAATACTGCTTGTTCAAATATATTTTAGCCGATTATTAAATATATTTGATTTCTGGAATGTGACTGAAAACATCATGTTGTAGGAACCCCATTAATGTTAAAGATTTCAGAAATTATTTAATTGATTGAATACAGTACGAGGGTACTGTTAGTATGTGTGAGGGTAGGACAGCGTGAATAACTAATCCCCCACCTCTACGTATTTAATACAAAGGTATCCCATACGGAACAGTCAATGTTTGTACATACAGATCAAGTCAGCGACACTTCTTCTCTGTATTGTTTTAAAGTAAATACTTTTCTATTATCAAAATAACTAAATTAGATAATCACGAAACAATTGAAACTGTCAATACTGTTAACTATATGACTCTGGGATCCAGCGGCTGACATTGACACTGGTTTTTAGGTAAGATCCCCTAAACACCGGAAGTTGGCGATGGCCAGTTTGTCCGGATTGATGAGGTTCCAGTAGGACTATATTGTACAAATTGTAGCGCAAAATCAATAACTACTTAACATGAAAATTTAGAACAAAAATCCTCTGATTTCTATCACATGTTTTGTTTCGGTTGAAAACAAAACCTTTGCGTTTCACCAATTTCGTGATGCTAATCATAGTTTGTTCATCCATCATTGTCAGATTGACGTGTGGTTGTGTACAGACGTACTGCTGCTGTACCTACACCTCGGTATGGCATTGATTGTGTCTCAGATAGTCCAGTGTAGCTGGGACACAAACGCCGGGACGGGGCGCTACCAACATGTACAAAACACACGAGACTTCATCCTGCTTGTGATTGCATCAGATCATATCGCCACATCGAACTTTTCCAAATTTGGAAGTAAAGATAACAAACACAATTTGGATGTTATCGACAATAATTGCGAATTTTGAAAGGAAAGGATCTGATTAAGTGCAATCGTCCGGATAAGCGGAACACAATGGCAACCGTTTGATAACCATGACGACCGTGATAAGAATGGCGACAGGAAGCTGGTCGTCACCAGATAACTGGGATAAGGTCAATGGGTAAAGCCCAGGCTTCGGCCCGACATGTGTTTTGGGCACTGCACGACATTACATAATGTTACAACAGTATGTAACATACAGCCGCAATGGATGGAGTCAGGCAGGCTTCCTCTTAAGGTTATACATAGTGTACCTAATACTGTACTACACCAAAGGATCCAGAGATACTCTCTAATTAATTAAATGAACATGTTTTGTATATGTCGGGGTTGGGTTAATTTGAAAGTTCCTTTCGTTGGCTAATAAGAAAGCTAGAAATGAAAGCACACACACAAAAATGCGAAAACAAACAAATAATACTCTCAGAGTATGGAGTGTGACATAGGTTTTACGATGGGTTGCCTCTGATCTCACTTTCGGTTTCTGAGTTGATGCTGGTTAACGATATTCCCCCGTTTGTTTTAAATCATCATTCAAGTTTTTTTCAACCTTATCATACAAAGGTACCGTGTGTGTCGCGTTCACCAGACTTAGGTGTCATGTGTGTTTCCTTGAGCAGACCGAGGACAAGATTTATTATGGATGTTTAGACTGAAGTTAGTTACAAGCATTCTAATAATTGATAGACTATAATTATATCCCGGATCTCCTAGACACTGTGTGGGAGTACGGACGATTGAAGGACTGAATGATAAAGATAAAGACCTGTTTTTATCTCCGTCTTACGTGAAGGGGAATGCCCAATATTTCCTTTCGTGTATTAATAATAATCAGCTGATAAAATACCAGTAAAACATTAAACGACAACGATTAGTTTACCTGAGTACACCAATTATTTTACCTGTGTGTACACCGATTATTCGTACATCGATACAGCAGTTACAATGTACATGTATCGACGTGGACACAACAGTTACTTATACACGGGGTACAACGGTCATTGGTAAATTGATACAATGATTAGTGATACATTGAAACAAGGATAATTGATACCTTAATAAGAAATAACAATTATTTAAACATTGAAACAGCAATTATTTACACATAGATACAACGATTATTTACCAATGGAAACAAACATTATTTGTACGTCGATAAAACGATTATTGGTACATTGATATAATACTTATAGTTACTTTGATAAAACGATTATTGGTACATTGATATAATACTTATAGTTACTTTGATAAAACGATTATTGGTACATTGATATAAT